>JAULBM010317336.1:0-13751 GCA_032357055.1 Geukensia granosissima | reverse complement strand
ATTCGAATTAAAGTACTTAAAATGAATTAAAGTAGAGAAGAATCTATTTTAAGTAACTGAAATTGAATTTAAGAATTTTTTGTGACTTGTGCGTGCCATATCTGTAGAAGTTAGCTTTTCGGCTTTTTGTAAGAAATTAAATGTCTATTCCTCGATCCACTTTTGAAAAAAAAATGGCATGTCTGAAAATGTCTGGCAAATATCCCAGATCTGAAATAATAACCTATAATGAATTCTTTAAGAAAAGACAGTTTAAGTGTCTCCATCTTAATCGGGGGCAGTATTTATCCCATGCAAATGTGTCTAAATGCATATATTATTAAAACATTTTAATATATTTTAAAGGTTGGTAACTACTTTTACGAAGGTTTTAATTTATTTATTCCTAAAAGACAGGAAACCTTCTACTGATTTCATTTTTACACGATCGAAATTCTTTCTGGAATATATTCTACACACGTTTTCTCTCTGCACGTACATTTTCACAAAGACTTTTAATATATTGTTTTAAGGTTTAGCTATATTCGAACCCTCGATTGAAGAGTATTCGAATTTAATGTGTTGCGACATTCTCTATGTATTTCCGTTTTCATACTAAAGTGCTTTCCTCAACAAACTTTCGGAAATCTTTATATCAACGTAATCCTTATAAGCAATAGTTATTTTCACCTGTCCAGCCATTTATCAATGACTACTTTGACAAACACATTTGTTTTCAGGCAAAAATATATTTACTTGCTTTCCACAGTCTACGTTAACTTAACTTTTTCCTGCTATAGTTAACTATACACAATATATATCTAAGCAGTCAGCCTTCTGGTGTCTTCGTCATCTTGTTATTTATTATTGTAACTAATTTCACAATGCCTGTCACCTCTGAGGATAAAAAGGTGACAGGAGTCAAACCTGGCGATAAAGTTTTTTAATGTTTATTACGTTCTAGAAACCACCCCAGGCCTTTGTTCTTTTTGTTGTCGTTTCATCCTTTAGTTTGTTTCGGATTTTAAAAAAGGCGATGTGGCATGATTGTCCACGAGACAGCCACCTACCAAATGACAGTAGAATTTAAACTTCTACATGTCTCATTACGACCTTCAACAATGAACCAGAGTCAGCTGTAAAGGCCCCGATATACACAATATGAAACTATACATAAAACACTACAATGGACCTAATATATTGCAAAAATGGTGAACAAATAACAATAAATGACTAATTAAACAATGACAGCTACTAAACTACAGGTTCCTGGCTTAGGACAGGCACATAAGTATGTGGCGGGGTTAAACCGGTTGGTGAGCACGCTCAACTCTCCCCTAACCTGGTACAGTGGTGTGACACAACAGCAATAAAAACACACTATAATAATCGGTTGAAATGGATTTAAAACTTTAGATCGATACTGAAAACCCTCAAAAATACAATTAAAACTAATATAAGGTACAAATACAACAAAGGATCGACTTCAAAAGAGTACTCGCAGGTGGCGTCTGCTAGTTAAAAACCCACAAGAATCTGACCAGGAAACCAAGTTTTCCTTTACTACGAATTTGTCTTGTCTCTTTGGATCATTCTTTTTTTATCTCTCTCTCTCTCTCTCTCTCTATCTCTTTGTGTTCAACACTGTACTAAGGGACTAAGTATTTGTTATTTGTGTTTTTTAAAGTTGTTGTATATTCAAACGTTATTATGTAGAAATTCAAATCGTGCTAATGGTAAGATTAATCAGGGCCTCAATAACTCCCTGCAGGTATACCAGAAAGCTATTTATATTTATTCATTTATTAAGAGTATTTGTTTTCGGGATGGATTGGTGAATATATGGCTATATGTGTGTTTTACCACGGAATAAGCAATAACTACAAGGCTTCCAACAATGTGGGTAATACTTGTATTAGGATCTATATAAAATATGCTTGTAATTTTTATCATCATTTTTATAATAATTAGTACTTTTGTATTTAAAATATTATTTAACATTAACTCTTGTTACTTAATCGCAACAATTTGGAGTTTGTCGTAAGGAGTGGGATTTAAGGCTTTTTTAAGTTCTTGTTACGACCTTTACATTGGAACTTTAAAAAGCTGCTTGGTGAGAAGTGGTACGCTAGCTCTCTTAGTTCTCGCCACGATATGGCTGAAATAAAACAACAATCAATCAATCAATCAATCAATCAATCAATCAATCAATCAATCATTTACTACTCGCCTGTCTTAATATATAACAACGCATTCATAAGAATAAATTTCAACCCCTAAGAAAATCTTAAGCCGACATTTCAAGAACCATGTAAAACATTTATTTGTAAAAATTGTTGCAAACTTTAAAGTTTAAAAAAAATCATGTTGCGCGTCAACTCAGACCACCTACATATAAAAGACAATGAGTTGAAATGATATGATACTATATTAAATCGTCATAAACTTTATTTACGTACCAAATTTTTAAAATAAATTTTCGGTTTTGTTGTTGTTGTTGTTGTTGTTGTTGTTGTTGTTGTTAAGTGTCAAAATATATCCCCTTTTTATTGAAATATAATAAAACAATAGTTTGTTATAAACTTTATTTCATAAAATGTTTCTAGAGGCATACTTTAGAGATAACAGCAACCTGACAAGTAATTCTGTAAGTTTTTATCGACGGTGTCCTTTGAGTGGAATGACAATTTTTTATTAAAATATATTTATATGACCAATTTTTATGATTAATAAAATGCGATGGGCTTGTTGGATCAACCGTCGTGCCTCCTCTCCCACCCTACAGGAACCATCTTCACTAACTTTTTTTAGTATTCGTTTTTATACTTTTTTATATTTCAAATGTTAACAAGCTTAATATTGGGAAGCTTTTACTTGTCATTTTATACCCTTCCTTGGTATGTTTGCCTACTTGCCTTTTACAGACTTTAAATGTCATTTAAACATACATCAAATCATACAAATAAAGTACTGTTATAAAGATAAATATATTAGCTTTTCAAAACATGTCTTCCTCGTAAATCTATCTAAACATAATATGTGTCTTAAATAGTGTTAACTGCTACGAAATTTTGATTGAAACATTTTCTAAATTGTTATTACGTTGCTTAATCCAATTTTCTAGTATTTTTATTGTCTAAATTACTTTTATAGTGCAAAAAGGTATTTAAAAGGGATATTTTAGAAAGCTTATTAAATTTGTCTTGTGTCAAGTAAAGTTTTGGTTAGAATGATAACCACTCAAAAAAGGGTTAGACTTGCATCGCGCGTGATAAGGTTTGTCAGTTATCTGCCCAAGGTTGCATGTCTACTGCCGATAGTCAGTGACCAGGGACCTTTTTTCGAAGGTATCTTAGGAGTAAGATGTATCTTAAGACCATCCTAGGACATTTCTTAGTCCTTAGTGCAATTTTCGAACATGTCTCAACTTCGGATTTATCTGAGAATCGTCCTAAAGTTAAGACGCCAATTTATCTTCGAATTCCTTTTAAGATAGTCTTCGGAATATCATTACTTGAGGATCCAAATTTCGTAAACGAACATGACCAACCCCTTAAAAAGGACAAATCATAAAACAGCTGTCACAAAATACATCACCTGTACCGAGGTCAGAATAAATATCAAGCCCCTCTCTTAAACCCAAAATTAAATGCCCGTTCGTACGTAAAGGTCTGCTGTTAATATGTTATAGTGCAATAAATAAGCAGTCTTCGTCTGGTGATATTTTGCAAACAACTTTATCCTGAAAAGAATCAACAAAGTAATTTTTATAAGTGGTCATCGCCTGTCTTTCGGGATTCGCGTCTTACTTAAGTGTGTTGTTTTTGACATTACTCATATATGTGCTCAATTTCTTACGTAGTTCATTAACGCTTCTTTGAAATTTACTTTCTTACATATTTATACCCAAACTTTTGGCCCCGAAAGGCGGCCGGATATAGAAATAAGCCGTTCGGTTTCTCCGCTTGCAGGTAGAACCCCTGCTAAAGGGGCGTCCGTTAGTTCGAGCGGGATGTATGAATACTCGAACTCCCCTTCGCAAAGGTTGTGCCGGGGATGTAAAAGGCATTATACTCTATGTCAGAGTCTGTTGCAACGAGTGAAAACGTAATGAAGGAAAAACTATCAACCGGTATCGTTATAAAATAGTGTTTAATTTGTAGAACGAAAAAAGTGCAAGGAAGTTGCAATGATACTTTTTAGCAATTATGATGTACTTTAAGAGACGCCGAGTTTTTAATACTCAACTGGGATTTTACATTGTAAAGTCAGTCATTTGTTGGCCGGAAGCGGCGCGAGACCGGAAGTGCATATTGTCAACACTGATTATGATTTGCAAAAATGGTTTGATGCGCACCTGAATGGAAATTTGAAAATAATTCTTCTCACATGAATCGCAAGAAAAGGTCTGAAGAGAAGAAATGTGTCCGTTTTTTAAATTACTTTATCTAGGTCAAACTTAAGCCCTCCCGCCAAAAAACGAAAATGATAAATCTCCGTAAAGAAATTCAGGGGCAGATATTAGTGTATAAAACGGTATTCCATAGCGTCAAACATTATATACCGTTAACTGTGATATATTTATTTCTTTTGATTAAAAAAATACTAAGGCAGAAATGCAAAAATATTTTTATAAAGTTCGAAAATCACACTCCACAAAAGAATGACATGTAGTATAGGTATATTCGTTCTGGAGGCCACTAGTCCTCTAAAAGGGGCGTCCTTGGTTGTGAGGGATGTATAGATTCACAATCCGTCAAGATTTTTGCATTTGAACGCCTATTGGGTTTAATTAATGACAATTATTTGCTTTGATCTTTGACCAGATAATAAATATGCCAGTTTTTTTCCTTTTCGAAAAATAATATTATTTTTAAGTTATTTTTATCAATTAATACCCACATGCATCAAGCTTGCATCACGACATGGAAGATGAAATTTTAAGTTATTTAGAAATAGACACAGTAAGTGTATCCTAGCAAGGAAAATCCTAAGAGACCGTTGGTATGACACCTCAGACATGTCCTAAGATTATCCTAAATCATCTTCTGAGATATATCTTAGGATAAACTTAGGAAATTTTCAAAAATAAGGCACCAGGACCCCAGGCTAAAGGTCGTTGGTTCTCTACTGGTACTCAGATTCCTCTACCAAAACTTTCCTAAGAGTATCCTAAGATATGTCTTGAAGATGATATAGGATAATCTTAGTAGTATCTTAAGACATGTTTGAGATGTCGTACCAATGGTCTATTATGCTATGATATCTTAACTGTATCTAAATACCCTAAGTAATAACAACAAAGGTCACCTTTCCTGTTGTGATATAGATTGATGCATGTAGGTATTACAAGTAACTAATACAAATAATTCTAAAGTAATACATTTAAAAAATAAAGCGAAAAGTGGCATATTTAATCAGGCTGGTAAAAAATCAAAACAATTAATGGTATTAATAAAATTCAATAGGAGTTAAAACGCAAAAATCGTTCAACCTTAGCTAACTTATAGTATATAAACTGTGAATAATGTGTCTAGTTTGAAATCAACATTAGTAGAAACGCCATTCAAATTTTACAGATAAGAAGCTTAATTCAAATATTACTAAATGAAGTAGAAAAATTTTTAATCTATCTAATTTTAGAAATACATTTTGTGATTTAAGAAAGTAAATTTGGGAATTAACTGCGCACGAAACTGAGCATATATACGAGTAAAGCACCGACAAGCTTAAGGAAAACGCGAATCCAGAAAGACAGATGGTGGACCTTCTCCCGAAAAACTTACCTTTTCAGGATAATGTTTTTAGCAATGTCCTAGAATGGTCTCAAGATATATCTAAGTCCTAACATACCTTCGAAATAAAGCCCCAGATTTTAAATTTTAACAAATCATATTTTAGTTTTTTCAAGATATCCGATTTTACCACGGGTAGGGATCCCTTTGCAAATTTTTCTTTAGTGCCATTTTGTTTTTCATAGTTGTGTACATAGCAATAAATATGGTTTAACATTGAAAATTAATAATTCAATATATATCATGTATTAAACAGATGCCAACATTGACATTCTTGTAAATAAATTTGAAGCTTAAGTTAAAAAAAACAAGCCCTTATCATTCCAACATCTCCTAATATAATGACTGTTTGCCTTTAAATGAGTATATTTCAGTATTCTAGGATTCTTTGTTTATAACATGAGAATATAGTTCAGTATTTTTGTTGACCATCTATATTCTGTAAAATGGGAGTTTTTAGACGTTAAGATTTCTCATTCATAGCTTTTTCCCATACGGTTGGTTTAAATCGATCTGAGCTAATTGTACCCTTAAATGAACAGTTTTATCATATGATACGTAATTGATCTTAATAAAAATTCACTACGAAATGAAGATCTTTCAAGTTTAAGTATAATAGTTAAAGGGACAAAGCATCTAGTTTTCTCGATGTTGAGCATAGGGAAAGGCTATTTTTTTTTGGCTGTAACTTGTGGCATGTTATTGGTTGCAAAAATTTGATATTTTTTATTTAAATGTTATATTTTTCATTTAAATGCAATATTTTGTTATTCAAATGATATAATTGGTTATTTGATTCCAGTGTAGAATACACATGCGAGAGATCAAAAGCGCACAGTCCAAAGAGACAAGACAAATATAAAACAAACCAAAAGATAAAACACAAAAAATGAACAAAAGCTTGGAATCCACGAACTCCTTTACAAAACAGGAGTGGGATCAGGTGCTCCGGAAGGGTACGCATCCCCTGTCCCGCGCGCAACACCCGTCGTGGAATCCTTAATCTCAACTCCGGGTTAACGTCAATCCGAGAAGATGTCAATTATTTTTGTATTACCGGTAACAGGTCCATAATAAGTTTAGATATGCAATATTTTTTTTATTCATTTGGTATATTTTTTAATTTAAATGCAATATTTTTTGTTTAAATGGTATATTTTTCATTCAAATGCTATGTCTTTTATTTAAATTGAATAATTTGTCATTTAAATGCAATATTTTTTATTCAATTGGTATTTTTTGTCAGTTCAAAGCAAGATTTTTTATTCAAAAATTGGATTTAAAAAATGCATATCCGAATATTACCATCAATCACTAGTTTCTATCAAAAACAAGTAACTGTGACTCATTCTTGACACATCCTTCTAATTCCACTTGAACGGGGATTGGTTAATTTTCCACATTCAGTTGCAGGGCTGTATTTTACGCTTGTCTGTCAATGAAAAGTGACATATAATACATAATGAATAAATGAAAATAAATTAACACGAGTATAAAAAGGGTACATTGTGAGCAAATTTCACAAAAGATATCCCCGCTCCCACATCACAGTTATTCAGTTAATTATCATCCCTTGGAATAAAATGAGATTATCAACCTTACAATGTCAACACATTATGCCTTATGCTGGTGTAAACTTTCATTAAAATCTATTAAAAGGTTACGAAGGAGAATGTGGATAGACGGACGGACAGACAGGGTTCAACTGCATGGCAGTTCAATAAACAGAAAGACCCACAGAATGACATCAATTGTTATGTTATCAATGAGTCAAAATATTATGACTTGTTTTATTCGTGGAAGGAAAAAACTCTTTTAGTTAAACAGCGTCACTCTGGTTCAACGACTCTACCGACAGGTGGAGAACGACCAGAGGAGATTATTCAGAGAAATACAAGAGGAAGGGAAAACCCCCGCTAGGGGAGTATCAACATCTTTATCGTCTGAGAATAAGTTCACAAGATGTCGGGTATTTTCCTTAGTATTGACCAGTAGGTTGATGGCAAATGCCACAGCAGGGGCGGATCCTGGTGGGGGCCAGGGGGGGCAACCTACTTTGAAATGCAAAAAAAGATTTAAAAAAAGTAAAAGGATGGGGTAAATTTCGGACTTAATTTTCACGAAAAATCTAGAAAATTGATGAATTAAGAGGTCTGCACAGCAATTAATTTTTCTTTGCTGAATATTTCCAGTATATTCTAGACGAGAACAAGTAAAAACATCTTATTATTCTTCACTCCCATTCATCTCGGTGGTACTGCCGCAACCACATAATGCATCGAACACACCAGCATTATCGTGGATCAACAGAAAGCTTTAAATAAAGAGCCCATGCTAAATTTAAGTATGAGAATCATCTACAGACCACAACTAAATGTTTCCTAACGTCCTTCTAGAAGCTTTAATTTAATAGGATTCCATGAGTCAAGTACTTTATGCTCATATCACGTATAATTATCGAAGCTAGCAAAGGAGTTCCTAAAACCCAAGCCATTGTACAACTTATTAGAATAACTTAAGTGCTTCGCAAGCGCAACAAGTTGTCATGTGAAAGGTGGAAAACAAATGAACCTTTGGGATGGTGTGGACACATTATAGTGATGCACACAGAAATGTGTTGGTCATAGTAAAGTGCTTGATACAGTAAAGTGCTGGACACAATTATATGACTGGATTCAAATGTGATTTCCCCCAATTTGACCCCTTTTAGCTTAAAACGGTAAGAGATAGAGAAATCCGTTGACCTACTACTGAAAGCTCTCCCTGGGAGGAATCAAATGCAAAAATTCCATCAAAATCGGATGAAAAATATTTCTCATTTCCTGAACAATTAAATGTTGTTAATCCTTTGAACCTTTTTGTACACAAATCAGTTAATGCTACAAACATGCTTGGAGTAACTTTTGTTGCAATTTGTTGAAACATTTGGAAAAACCATTATAATTGGATAAAAAATATTTTTTTACATATTACATATTATACCAAATTTAAACCCACCCTCCAATTTGACCCCTTCTAGCTCAAAATCGGTAAGAGATAGAAAAAATCCGTTGACATACTACTGAAAGCTATGATTGAGAGAAACCAAATGCAAAAAAACCATTAAAATTGGATGAAAAATAAAAATTTCTCATCTACTGCAAAATTGCATTTTTAAAAATAATTTGAACCTTTTTATAGAGATTAAACAAAGGGTAAAAGTTACAAATATAATGTTTTGGACTAACTTTTGTTACGTTTTCAATATGAATCATTTGCGAAAAACCATCAAAATCGGATAAGAAATTTAAAAAGTTTAAAAAGATTAGCGCATGGCCATTTTTGGGACCTCTATATCTCAATAACATCTACATCTACATCAAAAGCAAAGCACACAACACAGGGCAATCTATGCAGATTCTTGCCATATGCCAAGACAACTATTTAGAACAGGTTGTAACTCAATTAAGCAACACGCTTACTGAAGCATCCCAAACGACAGACCTTTTTTTAACTAGTAGCAGTTCACTAGTTAACAAAGTAAAGGTCCTGCCAGGTATTTGAGACCTTGATATAGAATCTGGCATAAAACCTAGGAAAGTAAATATACCACCAAGAAAATTCTACCAGTACAACAAAGCAAAGATAACACGGATAAAATTTTTAAAAAAGTGAGACTAAATGATATAGTCCTAGTAAAACAAATCCAAGAAGAGACTCCATCTATTGACCTTCTTTGGACCAACTTCAAAAATAAAGTATTGGACATCATGAGTGAAACAATGCCATCTAAAAGGATACAAAAAAATCGATACGTAAACTTACATAGATTAACTAAGAAATTAAATCTCTCACTAGGAAAAAATAAGTATTACAAGAAAATGAAACAGCATCCATCAGAAAAGAACACTGAAAAACACAAAGAAACAAAACGCAGACTACAAAAAAGAAACCAGACATGCTTATTGGGAATATCTATAAAATATCGTATGTTATGACGTATATGTAGAAACTGTCCACAAACAAAAAAAAAAGTTATGGAATTTTATTAAAAACACAAAAAGACAGCACATGCGTTACCAATTTAAGTTCTGAGGGGACACTAAGAGACTACACTAAACAGAAACAGAAATTTAAGACAAACAATATTTTTCAGTCTTTACACCAGATAAAGATTATTCCAACACTCAATGACAATTATCCATCTATGTCAGAGATTCATGTAACAATAGAGGGGACAGAAAAATTATTAAAGAATATAGACCCATCAAAAACCACCGGCCCTGATCAAATACCAGCACGAATACTCAAACAATTTGCATCAGAATCTGCCCGTTATGGTGTTCAAATGTCCAAAAAAAAACCAATTTGGAAATTTTCAGAATTTTCCCTTTTTTCTCTCCGAAGTTATTGCACATTAGTTATTTGCACTTTTATTTTGTATTATAACACTTTGTCTTAATACACAAATATGTAATAAAAATTGTCTGTTTACGCAGCGCCGACAAGTAGATGTAGATGTCTTCTCCATTTGTAATATCGCTTAGTTTGAATTTTTAAATCATGTGATTTGACAACCCGCACTACGACGGGAGTCTTTTCTTGTTGATACTGTTTTGTCTGTGAATATGTTTTTTTATCCCTGCTCTCATGTTTGTCATGTCGATAAACCCTTTAGTCTAACAGCCAAGCCTGAAAAGCCTCAAGTATACATTTTGGATGTCTACCCCTGGATACCGTGATATTTTACATTATTTCCTGTCTCATTTTCTTACCTTTATTTCAATTCAGTTAATCCTGTCAAAATCTTCCGAAAGTAAAGTGGACAGTGCATCTTTGCCAGCAATGACCTTTACCGGGTATTGCCATATTGCCAACTGTTTCTGTCCAAGCTATATGCATTGTGTTGTCAATATCACCTATCTTTTACTAGTGGTGTTTTGCAGAGACATTAGATTGTCCTATGGTTGGACACCCTACAGATCAGCAACAGTCAATCCATCTATCAATCATGAAATTTAGGACAAGGACAAATCACAAATAACAGACTGGTAATAACTCACAAAAAACCAGCTAAGGACAGAAATGGTGGCTCTAGTATTACAGTTTAGAAATATTCACAAAGGCATTGACCCATGCAAATGAGGTAAAGGTCAAATGACAAATGACTTACTTGGAAATTTATATCACAAAATATCTGCATACCAAACTAGTTGACTGAGTCATACAGTTTCAGAGACTGAAAGCTTTCAAAATTGTATGTAGTTCCAAAGACTATTGTGTCTTGCCTGCACTACCTATTGTCAGATTTATCTATTTACCTTTATTTCAGAAAACTATTTAAGTCTGAAAAAACCTGTTACCTAAAGTTAACCAATTTGTCTAGAATCACATGTTCCCACAGAATTGTTTACCCAAAAAAATCATTGCTCATGCCTAACTGAGGGGTGGGACCATCAAGTTGGCGTGGAAATGGGATGTACTAAATTACTGATATGACTCCATATGAAATATCAAGTGACTAGGACTTCTGGTTGAGGCTTGAGAAACTGCTTGCAAATAATTTAAGAGTGATTTCTCACGCATAACTGAGGTATTGGGCCATCAAGTCATCAAGATGTATTGATATAGATGCAACTCCATACCAAATATTAAGTGCCTAGAACTACTGAATGGGGCTGTAGAGACTGCTTGCATAAAAATTACGGGAATGTGGCCATCAGTGTTGATTTGCACTGTACCTTTACAAATGCATCTATAAAATTATATGAAACTTAGACAAGCATCACAATTTCCCATAGTTTTCAGTTGTTGATGTTCCTGTATGAAACAGCAGACAAGATAAAAAAAATTACCTTTCCAAGTTACTGAGGTGAAACAAAACAGTGTTTCAGAAATTTTTTACATTTTTGTGTTTGTAGATATCTGGTAAAATTTAATTAAAAAAAATCATACAATTTTAAATTCTGGTGAAAAGTCCTAAGATGGAAAAACCTGTAATGACAAAATTTCCTGCTTTGATTTTATGTGGGAACAACCATTTTTTAACATCTGAATATTTGTCTAATTCTTCCTGTTTGAATAGTTTACACTCATTTCCCAGGAGAAAAAAAAATATTTATATATACAAAAATTCTGGTTGTGAAAATCAGTCAAAACTGGCATATGAATTTATTGATTGACTGTTGTTTTTTGCCAGTTTGGCAATATTTCAGCCATATCAGGGAAGCTGGCATATTGAAGGTGAAGAAATAATAAGAAGAACTAATGAAGTACTTTTGATTTTTTTTAGACAAAAAAGCTATTGACTAGATACAAAATATTTGTAAAATACACTGACACAAATTAGATAAATACACAGTTAGTTTGCATAGAAAGACAAGACAAAAACATGTATAAATGCAGTTGGTACAATGATAATGAGACATATAAGGATGATATACTGGTCCATTAATTATAAAGCACTATTTATTTTTCTACCAAATTTTTACATTTTTCACAGTTAACATGAGCAAAAGACTTTACACTGTTGACTTCCCTGTAAAAAATTCTAAAATGCAACAGAGAAATGACTTCATGAAAATATTCTTGATGCCAACTGTTATGGCTTTATTTTTTTTTAAATGACTTTCCAATGCCTGAATGTCAAGATTTAAAATAATGTTTATTATTTAATACTGTATTACAAATATTGGAGAATTATTGTTGACAATTAAAATTGCTGAAATCTAGTATCACTAACCATTTCTTGACATAATGGGAGTACATATTAATACAAATAAATAAATTGATTAAATATATAATTACAAAATTGGTATATTATGCATAAATATATTTTTTGTAAAGTTATGGTGTAATGGCTACATTTAAATATTTTGATGTTTATTTTCAAATTGTCCACTAGTAATAGATCCATTGAGAGGAAGGAAACGGGTCAAAAATTTGCATGAAACAACAAATAGTGACTAATAATGTTCGAATAAGAAATGAGATTCCAAATCAACAGATTAATAAAAAAAATTTTCAACTTGTCAAGCTAAGCTAGAACAACAAGGATATCTACTTACAACAAAGATAACATAAATTTAACTTGTTTTGGTTAAACAAACTCCAATTCTATGTAATCTTAAAAGAATTTATAGGAAACAGTGATTACATTACGTTATTTGATTACATGGCAAACTTGGTTTATGATTTATAAAAAAATGTATTGAATTAGTCCAATAAACAAATTTTCTAAACAAAATTTAAATTCCTTTGTAAAATTTAAATATTTTCATCTTTTTTAATAACAACTTTCAATGTCATCCTAACAGGTATCTAAATACAATTAAGGATTTCTGTACAAACTATATTCTAAATCATTTTATATTCAACTAAACAGCCTACTCACTGACAATATTACTGAAAATTTGAATGGAGAATCTAAAGCACTGATGTAACATGTATTTTGTAGTTCGTATACAAATTACTATCAACAGTTCAAAACAAAATCTTGTGAAAATTTCTGATTCTTGTGAATTATATCCCATAATGCAATTCTTCTGCAAATAAAAAAGCACCAGCTAAGAGATTCTACTTCCTGTCTACCCCCTGTAAACCTAACACTGTTCATTAATATAATATCAATTCTATTACAGTTCTGGCAGTAAAATGCTTTTGTTCTTATAGCTGAAATACGTCCTTGACCCCCTTTAACGTTTGTTTTTCTTGCCCAAAGTTGATGAGTGCTGTTGGTAGGCAATTTTCCTATCATTGAAGGCATTGATTTCGTCTTCTAATCTCTTCTTGCTATCTTCTAGTTTCTTCTTTTCTTCTGCATGTTTCTTCTTCAGAGCATCAAATCTGTCATGAAGCTGTTAATACAAACAAGATATTGGTCACAACACTCAAAGTACTGTATTTTTATTTGTTATCTTGAAAAAACAGAGGTGCTTCGCAAGCACATAATACGACCGCAGCACGTTGAAATGTGAAAGGTGAACAAAAGATCTTTTG
>JAULBM010317326.1:0-13752 GCA_032357055.1 Geukensia granosissima | reverse complement strand
GACTGATTTTGATGGTTTTTTCTTTGTATTCCCTTTGAAAAAGTCAAGATAATAGGCCACAAGCGTCATGACGTATCTCTTATTGTTATTGAGATATAAAGAGTCCAAAAATAGCCACGCCCTAATTTGTTAAAACATTTTTTATTTCTCATCGGATTTTGCTGTGTGTTTTTTTTTTTTTTTTTTTTTTTTTTTTTTTTTTTTTAGCAAATGATTCCTTATGAAAAATGCAATAAAAGTTACTCCAACCATTTTTTCGTAAAATTTACCGTTTTACATAAAAGGGGTCAAAGGGTTTTAAAAAATGCGATTTTGCAGGAAATGTGAAATTTTTATTTGTCATCTGATTTTGATTTATTTTTTTTTGCATTTGGTTCCCAGGAAATGTGAAATTTTTATTTGTCATCTGATTTTGATTTATTTTTTTTGGTATTTGGTTCCTCTCAATGAGAGCTTTCAGTAGTATAATTAATTTCGTATAATATGGAAAATCTTTTAATTTTTTATCCGATATTGATGGGGTTTTCTCCAAATGATTTCTCATGTAAAATGCAATGAAATTTACACCAAGCATTTTTGGGGTAAAATTTACCGTAATCCATATGTATTAAAATTTTTTGTATAAAAGGGGTCAAAGGTTTAAAAAATACGATTTGCAGGAGCTGAGAAATTTTTATTTTTCATCCGATTTGATAGGTTTTTTGCGTTTGCTTTCTGTCAATGAGAGCTTTCAGTTGTATGTAAACAGATTTTTTCTATCTATTACCTTTTTCGATTTAAAAGGGGTCAAATTAGGGAGCGTATTCAATTTCGAATAATATGGAAAAACTTTATTTTTCATCAGATTTTGACGGGGTTTATAAGTGATTACTTATTAAAAATTTAACAAAAGTGACACTAGTTTTGAGGATAATACGAGTTAAAAAGATCACTAATCCAGTGTCCAGAATTTTAATTTGTCCAACACTTTACTGTGTCCAGCACTATACTGTGTCCAACACATTCCTGTTCCCAGCACAATATTGTGTCTAACAAAATACTGTGTCCACACTTACCCAAAAGTACATTTGTTCACTTTTTTACATGTCGTATTATGCTGCGTTTAGAAGCACCTGGGTTGTGTTGATGTCTAATGATGACAATCTTAATTATACAGGATTCGAGAGAAGGGAATGAATGAATGAATGTTGCTTAACGTCCAGTAGCAAGAATTTTATGCATATTCAGGACGAGAGCATATGAATGAATGATGATGATAAACCCTGCTTTGTACAAGACCGACACGCTGAGTGGGATTTTTACCGTGCTAGCTCACGAGAGCAACAGTGTGCAGGAAGACATTCCACTTTACCCAGACACATTATTCTGAAGCTTGGTCGACCAGTCTTTGCTCTTATTCTTTAATGCTGCGTGCTTAGCGTAGAAGCAGCAAATACAAATTTTTAAGTCTTTGGTTTGACCCGGCCGGAGATCGAACCCACGACCTTCCGCACTCGAGGCGAGCACGCTAACCATTACATCACCGAGGCGGTAGAATTAAAGTGGGAGAAAAATGATTTCCAGAGGGAGAAAATATAAGCTTTTTCGTTGTAGATCGTGTGGTGGGAGAAGGGACGAAAGAGAGTTGGAGGTGGGAGACCCAGTCTGTCCCCTCAAGGATGGGTTACAGCAAAAATTTTCAATAGTAGCTTTCTGATATTTTAATTTTGTATTGTATTTTTGCAGATATTAAAAGGCGTTTTAAGAATTGTAAGCTAATTCTGTTATTGGAACCTCGACTTGCTGCAACAAATATTCGTAGACAGCACGTAGGTGGCAATTTGATGGCAATGGAAAATCGTTCCTTCAAACCGGAAAACCAGCTGTATTGTAACATGGCAGAAAAGGGATACCATGACTGCATTATACATGTCATTAAAAATGATACCAGTATGACAAACACAACATTTCATGCAAGAATTGATATCAAATGTGTGTTTTATAATTTTTCACAATACTCATCTTGCAATCATCACGATCATGGACATAATTCCTCGCATCATCACCTGTGTATATGTAAAAGATGCAGAGATAAAATTGGCGAAATATTCATTTATACACCTAAAACATGTCTTTTAGTAAATTTCGGAACATGGGATGAAACACAAATAGTTTCTGAACATCACGGCCCCAGACGAACGTTGTGGAGATACGTCCACTCACAAAACGACGCAATACGGTCATGCTGCTTTGTGGACTTCCTAGTAATGTCCAATTATTTAACTCGTATTTCTTATTATAAAAATACGAACGTTTGCTACTTGTTGTGTTTCTGCATAATTGTGTATTTTATGTGTGTTAAATACGCGTTTTTGATGATATCGGATACGAACAACATACGAGCAAACGCTATTGAAATAACAAGCAGCACATTTAACAGAAACACTAAAATAATTTTATTGAACTTGGTGTTAATTTTAGTTTCTTCAAATCAAATAATTGAGAACGCTAATTTACGTCGTGAAAAGAAAATATCCCAATGGAAACGGTATTTGTCTTCATGTTTATCAAAAAATCCTATATCTGTAAATAACGATAATGGAAAAGATGTTACTTTAAAATTACCTAATATGTTCCATGATATTGTTAAAATCTTTGATAGTGTGAAAACAAAGAATGATGAGTCTTTTCTGTATGATATTATAAATCATTACCTGCCGAACAGAAGTGATTTTGTTATGGTGTATCCAGTTACTGGCAATGCCAATATGTCTTCAGAGCTCATGAGACTAGGGACGTTACATAATTTTCCCTCAGAAAATGCACCTAGTCTTATCAGACTTGCGGCAGCAGGCTTCTATTTCGAAGGAAAAGGTCGAGAAGTCACTTGTTTTTCGTGTGGTGTTAAATATGGTAAATGGTCAAATAATTCAGTTCCACTCGAGGTACACCAACACATATCGCCAAACTGTTACTTTATAAAAGAACATTGCCAGGAACTCAAACAGGAAAATAGTTACCCTACAAATTCGTATTCACAACAACATACCGAAGAATATTTTACAACACCGCGTCCTCCAGGTAATTAAGTATTGGTCATATGTGTGGCTATTGTTGGCACCGTTATATTGCATATTATTTAATATAACTACAGCCTTTTTCATTTTAGTCGCTCCCACCATCAGTCTTTGGTTGTGCAATAATGTCTTCTAGAAATCTTACTTCTGAGTTTTTTGTAACAGACAATATATTATTTTGGAATGAAAACACCCATGACATCTAAAGGTTGTAAGTACCAAGATGAAGTTTAGAAAAGTAATGCTATCTGTGGGTACATAATCTTTGCAAGCCAAAGTCACACAGGATTCCCTGAGCGAAAACTTTGGGTTGGGAAGATACTCATACGCAATCAACTGGAAATAAGTTTAAATGATAGAAAGATTTTATATGATTTATTGAATCCCGTTGGTTAAAGGTTAAATATCATTGAACAATATATATATATGAAAGGAAACACGCTTTTTTTGTGGTTGATTATAAAGATATATATTTTACGTCCATTTATTTTCAGAGTCTGATTTTATTCGTGCATGCACTGACCCAGATGATAAGTTACAGGCAAGTCTCCTAATTTCATCTTCTGGAATACCAGTATCTGTTCAAAATGGAGTGGATAGTGGACTGTATCATTCTAATCAATCCTACCCAAGGTCTTCAATTCAAACATCACGACGAGGTCAAAGTTCTCTGTTGACATCAGCATCCAGAGATAGTGGATTTCTCACTAACTTTTCAGGACGATCTGGAGACAGTAGATTCTACAATGACTCTTCTTCTACACGTTCAAGTGACAGTGGGTATGCCAGCAGTGGCTACAGTTCAAGTCAGTCTAACAACATTCTGTCAGCTGGACGACCAATGTTGTCAATGGTGTCAGAGGGACAAGAACAATCTTTACAGACAACGCCGTCTGGCCGAGACAGTCCACTGGCACTAGTTAGCCAGCTGAACACCGTAGTAAAGGAGAAATATCCAGAATACATCCCAATAGAGAGAAGGAGAGCTACATTTAAGAACTGGCCAGAAAGTATTTATTTTCTCCATCCACTTGACCTTGCAGAATGTGGATTTTTTTATACCAGTATGTATTCCAAATTTGTTTCAGACAATGAGCACATATTTAATCGGTGTTCTCATTTAATTATGACAACCAGTAATCATTTAATCACCTTTTATCGTATAAAATTGTGTATTCATGAATTAATTGCACTTTTAATCATAAAAATTCTCTAATTCATTAATCTAAGATGATCATGAAATTATTGACACAAAGTCTGCTGCTAATCATTAATCACCTTATAAAGACCCACTAATTCCACCAGACCCAGTGGGAAAACTTAAATCGTGGTGTACGATTTATAGAAAGATCACTTTATTTATATATATAGAGTTTTAGATCTTATAAATGACGGTTAAAAACTGGCGAATGGAAGACATGTTGAATATTTTTTATGACCACTTCGCGGGTAGAGGTATAATAAGATAAAAAATATGTTACATATAGTAGTCTAGTTCAACTGAAATCTTTATGTGTGTAGTTTTCTTATAAAGCAACCTAAAACTATCATCGACAACAAGAACATGACGAAAACATCATAAAGCATTTAGAAACAAGCGGACACGTGTAGAATGGAGAGTGTGTCACGTCAATGATGAGTATAGATGGAAAGGATTTAATTAATAGGGGGAAATTTTATATATATTCAATTTCCTGGCACGGTAAAAAAGAAGATACTGTTAATAATGACTTACAGTTAAGCCACTTTTATTGTCTTGTAGTAGACATTATTGATATTTTATAAAGAAAATTGTAAACGATGACCCTTGACTGCAGCGTCACAGCATCCGTTTTTCATCATTAAATTGCTACCGTTCACACTCAAGCTTTCCGTGTACACAGTTTTATATGATGTATAAATCTTCTATAATAAAAATCAAGTTGATGAACCATTATCCCAAGTTCAAAGCAGTGGTTTAACATCAGATGATACTGTCCATACCATGAACAATTTATTCATAAAGTTTCATTATGTTTTTTTTATGTAGAAATACTTTCAATCTGAACCACAGAAATCCCATGACCTCCAGGTTAGAGCGTTCTTTTCGCATCAAAATATTGCAGTTCATATCAGAGCTATCCATGTACGAAGTTCCATGAAAAAAATCACAAATCCTTCTTGAAAAACTATCTCAGACCTGAACCTTGAATTTTCAAAATGAAAATCAAATGCATAAAAAGCACAAAAATGTCGCAGTTCATATAACGAGCTTTTGTGTATAAAGTTCCATGATAAAATCATTACTCCTCTTTGTAAAACTACCTTAAACATGAACTTTAACTTCATACGGTCGGATGCACAGAACGATAAAATATACGCCCTCGCAGGCGGGTATAAAAAATAAAAATGAACATATCATAAGATAATGCGGACAGGGGTCAACTTGGTCAACAAGGTAAGATCGGCACCCGCCGCAATGCCAATTTCCAATCAAAATATCGTCATTTTAGGGTATGAGGTAAGAGCAGGATTACAACCTACAGGTGCAGTTAGATTACATTTTGTACCACCACCCTAAAGGAAAGAATCACTCATCTGGGAAACAAATTTTCAATATAAGCAAACAAGATTTTGGTGTTGACCGTAAAATAATTTTGATTTGTCGCTGCTTTATGTCATAACGCCAAAAGGAAATTATTTTTTTTCTTACTAATGATTCGATAGGAAGAGATGTAGAATAATGTCTTAAGTAAATGACTGCAACATAGCTTGTTAACATTGTCATCTGAAAATAATTTAAAATTTGAATGTTTACTGTATTATAGTAAAATTTCTGTGAACAGTTGGAAGGAATTTCATATAAATATATATGAATAGAAAATTGAGTCGGTGTTTCGGTGTTGCGAGCTTAGATGTGTTTTTTTCCTATCATTACAGATTTTGGAGACTGTGTTAGATGCTTTCATTGTGGCATTGGTGAGTATAATTTTGCCAGAAAGCCTCAAACTGTCCTTCAATAAACACTCACTGGTCGGTCTAAGGAAAATTTTGTCTCTTATACGATGAAGATTATGCAGTGATAAAAATCCCGTGTTTGGTATTACACATCAATTTGCAGTGACCGTGTTACAAATTCCTTTAAAATTCCTCCACTTTGTATATCTTGAACCGGTGTGTTTTGGTCGACGGAAAGTACACCAGTGTGACAATTTAGAGCTAGACTGGATAACATAAAACCTGCGGAAAGATTAGATGTTCATGAAGAATATGTATAATCTTCTCCCAGTCTTGTACGCGGTCCCGAAAATTTATCATATACAATAGATGAAATTAAAATATAACCTTTTAATTATCTCGGTTCAATTAGATGAATAGAACTTACATTTAGTAAAGAGTTTAAAATTTCTCAATTTGCTAATCGATAAAAGAGTTCGTCTTCAAAGAACTCCAAGTAATATTAGTTTTATTGCAATTGTCTGTCCAGTTTTATATCTGTGATACCAATTATCTTTTTCTCTAGTTTCATGTATAAAATTTACCACTGCAATTCTCGCCACCCAGGAATGGAAATACTCGTTGCTCTTGACAGTTACATGTCTCGTTTTCAGCACAAACTGTTTATAATAAATGTGGTAATAAGCCTCTAGTCTTGATAGCAAGACCAATTAGCCTGGGTATATTTGATAAATTTGCAGATAAGAATATTTATGCTGACGCCTTTGGGACGAGATCCGCGCAATAGTTGTGGGTGCTTTTTACAGAAACCATGAAAGATACAAGTTTATCCTGAATATCGGAAATGTTGTCTTCAAAAACGACTTGCTATTATTGTCAGATTCACATACAATAAAAACTTTTTTTTGTCAATGAGTTCGTGGATTCGTTTAGTTTTCGTTTTATCCATCTATTTTCGAGTGAGTTCAGATTTATTAAACAATTCTAGTTTTCAGCACCGCTTCGTTATTCCATATTCCTTTTCTATACTTTCACTTTTTTTAAGAATTCCTACATTCTGGTATCCCCAGGTCAAATACTTCAGATAAAGGTAAGTCTTTTCGTATTTTGTTCCTTTTATTTACAACTGAAAACAATGCTAATGATGGTTTTACTGTTTCATCTTGCCACTTTTCCCAACCTTTCACTTGTTTTCTGAGTTAAAAACCTAGGCAACAGATCTTATATGTTCACCGCTTATATAAAAGGAAACTAATTTTGTAGGTCTTCGTAACTGGGAATCTGATGATAATCCATGGGTAGAACACGCTCGTTGGTCCAGAAAATGCCCGTATCTTCAGGTGAAGAAAGGACAAGAATTTATTGATAATGTTCTGAAAGTGTTGGGACTACAAACGGTAAGTCCTGGTGATATTATTTACGAATTATATTTACCAAATTTTTTAAGACGCTTTATGTGGAGTTCAACGCCTCACAAATTACCTATTCCACAATAGACCATTCAGAAATTAAAGTTCAGTCATCGCAATCTTAGCGTCCTTGTAGATGACGTCCTTACAAATTAATTTCAACTCGAACAATCGTATAATTGCATTTGTTTTAGTTTGAATATCCTTAGAAGTAAGCATTTGTATACATCGTTGTACTTTTATAGGATGCAGAAATTGAACAGCAGGTTACTTCGGCAGCGACCGGACAAACGGGGACTGGATATGACGAAAGTAAATAACTTACTGGATTGGTTTGTCTTCAGAATGTTTATATTTAACATTTTCGAAATTAAAACAATCACAGTGTCTTTACTAGAGTAATGCTAGAAAACTGGTACAGTCATAAAAGTCAAAGCACATGCAAATAAAGCACAAAGATGAAACCAAATTAAAACCAATATAAACACTCATTTTTGCAAATGTAATAAAGGTTGTCAAGTGGGAGTCGAAAATGTACGAATTATTGACATTTGGATGCTGTCAATTAAATGTCATCATTTTGTACTATTATAATTTATAAACGATACTATCTTTGGTTTTCACATTAAAACATTCACCCATTTTTTAGCTGTTAACATTTATAGCAATAGATTAGATGATCAAATTCATCTAAATTAAACAATGACTGTACAACACCTTAACAGATAACTTGGATTTTATTTATGTTAATTATTTATGTTAATGATTCTAAAATAGAATAAGCTACAGATAACCCGAATTTTTTCGTGTTATTGTCAGAATAATACAATAGTCAACAGATAACCTTAATTTTGTTCATTCTACAAGCACAAAATTGTTTATACAATAGACTATAGAGAACATGGATTGTATTCGTTGTTCTGTTAGGACAGTACATAACAGTTTGTAGCATGAAAACTTGTTCTTGTTACTGTCACAACAATACAACAGTCTACAGATAACTTGTTCCTATTATTGTTAGAACAATAAAATAGTCTACAGATCATATGCAATTTATTCATCTAACTCTCTGAACAATAAAACAATCTATACAGGTAACATGGAATTATTCATGTTACTTTCAGAACAATACAATAATCTACAGATAACATGGTTTTTATCAAAATACTGTTAGATCAATATATTAGTGTACAGATAACACGGACTTCATTTATTTTACTGTCTACAGATAACATTGATTTTATTGATGTTGCTGTCAGAACAATACAATAGTCAGTCTACAGAT
Organism: Geukensia granosissima; assembly: GCA_032357055.1. Taxonomy (NCBI): domain Eukaryota; kingdom Metazoa; phylum Mollusca; class Bivalvia; order Mytilida; family Mytilidae; genus Geukensia; species Geukensia granosissima. The sequence goes on along the minus strand of JAULBM010317326.1, from coordinate 5,065 downwards.
AACATGAATTTTAGTGATGTTACTGTCAGACCAATACAATAGTCAGTCTACAGATAACATGAATTTTAGTGATGTTACTGTCAGAACAATACAATAGTCAGTTTCAGATAACATGAATTTTATTGCTGTTACTGTCAGAACAATACAATAGTCAGTTTCAGATAACATGAATTTTATTGATGTTACTGTCAGAACAAGACAATAGTCGGTCAATAGATAATATTAATTTTATTTGGGTTACTTTCAGAACAATACAATAGTCAGTGTAAAGATAACATGAATTTTATTGCTGTTACTGTCAGAACAATACAATAGTCAGTCTACAGTTAACATTGATTTTATTGATGTTACTGTCAGAACAATACAATAGTCAGTCTACAGATAACATTGATTTTACTGATGTTACTGTCAGAACAATACAATAGTCAGTCTACAGATAATTTTGATTTTATTGATGTTACTTTCAGAACAATACAATGAGATAACCTAGACGTTATTTATTTTTTTAATAAAAATGTTATGCATAAAGTGAACCTTGTTTTGCACCTGTGGATATGAATATATAAATATGAAATATATCGTGACTTTTAGATCAGACTAACGATGTACGTGACCCACTATTACATCCAGCTGCTCAGTATGTTATAAGAGAACAAATTTTTGGAAGTAACAAAGATCGACAGGTTAAAAAGGTCATGAATCAGCTTCTACAAGTGCGAGGTAATCACGGATTGTACATTCTGAAAGTTAATAGGAGAATGTTGCAAGTCAAGACACAAACTAAAAACTTTTCAGTGTTTATACACAATAAATCTATAAAAAAGATATAAACAACAAATAGTTTAAATGATAAAGTTTTTGTCGTATTTTGAAATAATACATTTGTAAACACTGGTTAATTTTTAAAGGTTTTTAATATTTAAATCCAAAACATGTTAAATATACTGCGAAATATTCACAGAAGAAGAGAAATATGACAATGAATACAAATAAGCATTGCCTACAAATAGCGCATGTACCTAAGTTACTTTGCATATATTGTATTCGATTGTGAATTCAAGACTTTCTCCAGCAAACGAGGTTCTCCTGTTGTTTAATAGTGCTCAATAGTCATGATGGCCCATGTGAAGTATTGGAAAGGCGTGTAAGAAGATACTTGATCATGATTTTGCAATTTCTCCAAGCAACAACAACAACCTTTCATCTAAAAAAGAAATCATTATACTTTACCTTTTAGAATAGGTAAATGTATTAGCAAATTCCATATTGACTTTCCTCATACTGTGTAGACTTGAGCATATAAATATGCATTAATATTTGAATAGATTGGTATGACATAACAAATGACATTCTTGTCAATGCATTCTTGGAAAATAAAGATGGACTGGAATTTATGGAGACGAAACCCAGTACTGAAAATTTATCAGCATCAAATACACAGTCTTTCAATTCAGAACCGACTGTCAAGAATTCCTCCTCAAATGATAAAGGAGAAACAAATGGTAAGAAGATTTCTCTATTAACTGCGATGGAAATACGAACTTTAGGATCAAATTTAAAGATTGTTGTGACCGCCTCGTTGGTGTAATGGTTATCGTGCTCACCTCGAGTGCGGAAGGTCATGGGTTCGATCCCCGGACAGGTCAAACAAAAGAAACGAAAATTGGTATTTGCTGCTTATCCGCTAAAGAACACATCATTTGGGAGTAAGAGCAAAGACTGCGGTCAGCCCAGTGTAAGAATATGTGTCTAGGTAAAGTGGCATGTCTTAATGTTGACTGTTTTCATGAGCTAGCACGTTAAAAATCCGGCCAGCGTGTCGGTCTAGTACAAAGCAGGGCTCATTCACCACCATTCATTAATATGCTCTCGTCCTGCATATGTACAAAATATTTGCCGCTGGACGTAAAGCAACATTCAATCAATCAATAAAGACTGTTGTTAAGCAATATCATTTAAATGAGGTTGAGAATTTCATATTTTGTTATGATCAGTTTAAAAAAAGATAATTAATCTGTTTATTATCTGTTATAAAGAATGTTTATAAGTAATTATAACCAGACAAGAAGTGATTATAATAACTGAAAGCCAATGTGGGTTAAAAGAGATGTATTACTGACAGTAAATCTATCAGCAGCAAAAAATGGGCTCCAGAGTTACTGTCGAACAAGCCATTCTAGAAGTGGCGTGAATCAAATTTGGATTCTAATAAATTCCAAAGATCTCTTAGAATACCTCAAATTAAGGTCGCTTACCTCTTACAATAGCATCAAAACATTTGATTTTTCTACCCTGTATACTACTATTTCACATTCAAAACTCAAAGAAAAATTAAAAGCCTTAGTTCACCTTACTAGTGTACTGCTAGAAAACTAGTACAGTCATAAATGTCAACGCACACACAGAAAAAGCACAAAGATCAAACCAAATTGTATCCAATATAAACACTCATTTTTACAAATATAATAAAAGTTTTCAGTTGGGAGTCAAAAATGTACGGATTATATATATATTGACATTTTGATGCTGTCAATTAAATTTCATCATTTTGTACTATTATAATTTATAAACGATAATATTTTTTTCACATTGAAACCCCATTCACCCATTTTTTGAGCTGTTAACATTTATAGCGATAGATTAAATGATCAAATTCCTCTAAATTAAACAATGATTACAACTCTTTAACAGATAACTTGGATTTTATTTATGTTACTGATTTTAAAATAAAATAAGCTACAGATGGCCCGAATTTTGTTCGTGTTATTGTCAGAATAATAAAATAGTCAACAGATAACCTTAATTTTGTTCATTCTACAACCACAAAATAGTTTATACAACAGACTATAGAGAACGTTGATTGTGTTCGTTGTTCTGTTAGGACAATACATAATAGTTTGTAACATGAATTTGTTCATGTTACTGTCACAACAATACAACAGTGTACAGATAACTTGTTCCTATTACTGTTAGAACAGTAAAATAGTCTACAGATCACATGCATTTTATTCATGTGAATGTCTGAACAGTATAATAGTGTACAGGTAACATGGATATATTCATGTTACTGTCAGAACAATACAATAATCTACAGATAACCTGGGTTTTATCAAAATACTGTTAGATCAGTATATTAGTGTACAGATAACACGGACTTTATTGATGTGACGGTCAGAACAATACAATAGTCAGTCTACAGATAACATGAATTTTATTGATGTTACTGTCAGAACAATACAATAGTCAGTCTACAGTTAACATGAATTTTATTGATGTTACTGTCAGAACAATACAATAGTCAGTCTACAGATAACATGAATTTTACTGATGTTACTGTCAGAACAATACAATAGTCAGTCTTCAGATAACATGAATTTTATTGATGTTACTGTCAGAACAATATAATAGTAAGTATACAGATAACATTGATTTTACTGATGTTACTGTCAGAACAATACAATTGTCAGTCTACAGATAATTTTGATTTTATGGATGTTACTTTCAGAACAATACAATGAGATAACCTAGGCGTTATTTATTTTTTAAATAAAAATGTTATGCATAACGTGAACCTTGTTCTTGCACCTGTGGATATGAATACATAAATATGAAATATATCGTGTCTTTTAGATCAGGCTAACGATGTACGTGACCCACTATTACATCCAGCTGCTCAGTATGTTAAAAGAGAACAAATTTTTGGAAGTAACAAAGATCGACAGGTTAAAAAGGTCATGAATCAGCTTCTACAAGTGCGAGGTAATCACGGATTGTACATTCTGAATGTTAATAGCAGAATGTTGCAAGTCAAGACACAAACTAAAAACTTCTTAGTGTTTATACACAATAAATCTATAAAAAAAGATATCAACAACCAAAAGTTTAAATGATGAAGTTTTTGTTGTATTTTGAAATTATACATTTGTAAGAACTGGTTAATAATGAAAGGTTTTTAATATTTAAATCATGTTAAATATACTGCGAAATATTTACAGAAGAAGTAAAATATGACAATGAATACAAATAAGCATTGCATAGCGCAGGTAGATAAGTTACTTTGCTTCACAAGATACATTTCTTGTATTTCGATTGTGAATTCAAAGACTAAAAGAGAAGACTTCCTTCAGCAAACGAGGTTCTCCTCTTGTTTCATAGTGCTCTATAGTCATGATGGCTCATGTGAAGTATTGGAAATGCGTGTCATGATTTTGCAATTTCTCCATGCAACAACACAAACTTTTCATCTAAAAAAGAAATCATTATACTTTACCTTTTAGAATAGGTAAATGTATAAGCAAATTCCATATTGACTTTCCTCATACTGTGTAGACTTTAGCATACAATATGCTTCAATATTTGAATAGATTGGAATGACATAACAATTGACACTCTTGTCAATGCATTCTTGGAAAAAAAAGATGGACTGGAGTTTATGGAGACGAAACCCAGTACTGAGAATTTATCAGCATCAAATACACAGTCTGCCAGTTCAGAACCGACTGTCAAGAATTCCTCCTCAAATGATAAAGGAGAAACAAATGGTAGGAAGATTTTTTCAACTGACTGCGAAGGAAATACGAACTTTAGAAATCAAATTTATAAAGATTGTTGTGACAGCCTCGTTGGTGTAAGGTCGTGGGTTCGATCCCCGGACGGGTCAAACCAAAGACAGTAATATTGGTATTTGCTGCTTATTCGCTAAAGCACGCAGCATTTAGGAGTAAGAGCAAAGACTGTGATCAGCCCAGAGTAAGAATATGTGTCTGGGTAAAGTGGCAAGTCTTAATGCGGACGGTTGTTTTCATGGGCTAGCACATTAAACATCCGGCTCAGCGTGTCGGCCTTGTGAAAAGCAGGGCTCATTCGTCGCCATTCATTAATGTGCTCTCGTCCTAAATATGCACGCAAAACTTGCAACTGGACGTAAAGCAACATTCAATCAATCAATAAAGATTGTTGTTGAGCAATATCATTTAAAAGGAATTCGGAGATACCAAAGGGGCAGACAGAAATCGTTATGTCGAGGACAGACAAGACCATGGCCAACAAAATGAAACGAAAGACA
>JAULBM010317315.1:0-13753 GCA_032357055.1 Geukensia granosissima | reverse complement strand
AAATTCTACTGTCACTTGGTGGGTGGCTGTCTCATGGACAATCATGCCACATCTCCTATTTTTATATTGATAATTGTTTGTGGGCAAGACCAACAACCATATTTTATGACGCCTCGAGTGCGGAAGTTCGTGGGTTTGCTCCCCGGTCGGGCCAAACCAAAGCCATTAAAATTGGGATTTGTTGCTTCTCCGCTAAGCATACAGCATTTAGGAGTAAGAGCAAAGACAGGTCCAACATTGAAATCTTAATTAGTACACGTTTAGGTAGTCACAGTAAACTAAAAACTGATGGAAATAAACTAGCGCGTAAGTTCAAATAATTTCAAATTGGAAAACAAATGCACAACTCAGCTATGTCGTTGTCAATTTAAACGATAAATTTTTGAGATTATTTTGATCTTTTTAAATTGCTCACATTTTCTGATATTTAGATGGTTTAAATTGAACATGCTTGATTATTTTTATGTCATGGTACCTTTTTCTACGCTGTTTACTGTAATAAATCAGACTTTCTAGTTAATGCTTTTCTTACACAAAAGTGCATACAATAAGTTTTTGCTCCCAAATGCGCGCTTGAGACCAAAATTCTTTATTTATCAGCATGTACTTTGCGTATTTCTTCGTGTAAAATATAAACCTTTCACTAATTTTTTTCCAGTGATATGTACAGACGTAAGGCAGCTTCTCGGTATTTAAATGATTTTTTGTAGTTTTTTTTCCATTATTAAAATTTTAACGAATGCAAGATACAAGTTTCTTATCTAACAAACTCTATATGATATTGTAAAGTACATAACCATGATTACGTGTCATTCTATAAGACCGATAAGACAATTGAAGATACGGAAGGCTGAGATTTATTATTTTTTGTATAATAAGGATTTACAAAAAATTTAAGATGTATTTTCATAAAAGATTTTTAAAAAAGTTAGGTTAAAATCTATAAGAAAAATATTGGGTAAATGTCAGAGAGACTGCACTCCAACTACGAGAAAAACAAATCTAGAGGTCTCCACAAGCCTGCACAGGGGTGGAATACCACTCCGTGGGAAAAGCTCTAAATCGCTCATAATAAAATGGTGTATGCGTACAATAATACTGCTCTTACCTGAATATTATCGGAAATGTACATTTAACAAAACAATAAACACAAAGACAAACCTATAACCACAATTCCTGACTTGGGACAGGCACGTGAGACACATGGAAGGGTAAAACTAGTTTAGTTGGATCCCAACCCTTTTCCCACAAGTGGTCAGAGGAATATATCAAAGAAAACAAAAGCAGTAACAGACGAACTATAAAAATCAAACAGAAAATCACCCAATCCGACTAGAGATTACCTTAATTACAATAAAAATACTTAGAAAAATACAGTCAAAAAGAAGATACAGCTCTAATGAATGCTCGCAGTTACTGAAAGCAAGCTCAGGGTGAGATTCTTGATGATAAAACATCAAACAATCTGACGATTTAATACTGAGTTGTCAATAAATGTGAAGAAAGACAAGATGTATGCAATGTCAAATGTGTAAATATTTGTGTAATGATGCGAGCAGTATATTCATATCTGTACCAACAAACAAGTTTAAATGTCTTGACTTAAACGTTGAACTTCTACCCCTTGTGGATAAAGTTGTTTAACGGAACGGTGAGATTCAAGGAATGATGTGATATCCCTTGTCGTATCAAATGCTACATTTGCAGCCGTTTTTAATTTATTAAATCTTTGTAACGGTTATAAAAAGTCTTGAGAAGTGTGTGATATATGAACTCCTGCTGCAAAAGTTAACCAGTAAGATAAAATTACGACCATTAAGGTCTGAAACTTTGGTGCAAACCCGGGCAAATCGAACTAATTGTGAAATGTAAACCCCATACGAAGGACCTTAAGGCACGTCCCCATCAGGAAACAGAAAGTTAACTATCGAAAAAGAAAATTTTAGTGTATAAACAACAATCTTCAATTTTAAATTCAAATCTATAAGATTTGTAGTAGTATAAGATTTGTTCAAGGTAATTCTTAAGGAACTCTGGATTGTTAAAAGCTAAAGAATCAGATAGTGCATTAAACCACACCTTTCTTTTTACTTAAATGAATTACATCTTAAACACAATTCTTGGAGTTTTTATGAAACCTTTCTCATTTCCTGTATGCAAAAATATGGAACGTGATAAAAATTAAGTAAGACTTGTTCATATCTTAAAACCGTATTACCTCAAAATCTCTCGATGCATTTGCCTGTTTTGTTTCTAACTTTAGAACATTGAAATCAAACTTTGAAAAATAATTCAAAAATCTTATTTTGAAAAGACGCTGCCTTAAAACTACTTGATTATCTTCCCAAATACATATAGAACATTTTAAATTTATGGAATATGATGTTAATCAACCAATAAGTGTTGAATGACCAATAAAAGGAATTTGAAGATACCAAAGGGCAGACAGAAATCGTTCAGTCGAAAGGTAGACAAAACCATGGCCAACAACAAAGGGCAGACAGAAATCGTTCAGTCGGAAGGTAGACAAAACCATGGCCAACAAAATAATGCGAAAGACAAACATAGAACATACAACACTTCACTGAAAACTAAAGCTAGAGTAACACGAACCCGGCAAAAACCAGGATGTGTTCAATTGCTCCAGAAGGGTAAGCAACTCCTGTTCCACTACTGGTACCCGTCGTGTTACTCAGTAAATGAAATATCTAAGCTTACTTATGGATTTTTGGATCTAAAGTATTGTTGAATGATTCTTATAGCAGTCAAGTGAAATTTATTCAAATATTAAATATGTTAATTTTAAAGGATAATAAAACACTTTACATATCATGCATTTAAGTCATAGAATTCTACAGTAAGTAATGAATATTAACTCTAATATGTGTTATACTTACGGACACACAATCCACAAAACACCGGACAGTGTTCTTTAGCCCAAGAAACTTGGGCACAAATAATGTCTCTTTTTTCATTGAAACGGCTACAGTCAACTAAATCATTGCATCCTACAGCACATTAGGAAATTATTGTATTCAAAATTCATTCCAAATGTTAAAAAAATATTCAAGAATTTGTTTCTTTTATACAGTGACCAAAATCCCGAAATAAGGGAATACTTGGATATTTCATTTATCTGTCAAGTACAATGAAGAATGATGGATTTCTAATTTACAGGAAAAATACTGTTGCGTGTATCAACTATATAAGAAATGTAGTTAAGGAGTTCAATACAAATATAGAGATTAAAAAAGGGCAGAATGGTAAAGCGTAGAAACTGATTGATTAGTTTAATGGTGCTTAACGTTCAGCAGCAAAATTTCATTCATATTCACGACGAGAGCATATTAATGATGAGTGATTATGATGATAAGTCCATTTCGAGTGTATCGTATTTTTGAATGGCGAAAATACTTTTGACATGGCTGCATAAATTCAAGTACAGCTTTTAAAGTAATTGCTCTCTGGCAAAAAAAAAATTAACTAAAGAGATGAAACAAAAACAATAAAAGATAAGTTACAAACATTGTCTTATTTGCAACTATTATTTGGTTTGAATAATACTGTCTTGAGTAATCTTAGGAGGAAAAATATCTTACAAATATTTACAAAGTAATAATTACCGTTATCAATTGGGATAAATGTAGTACACATTATACCAGTTGCAATAAAAGGCAGAAGTATCAGATTTCGTGAAACACACAACATATTTTAGAATTCTTCTGGTTCGATTTGTACAAATGTGGTTCTTATTGTTAATAGGTGAATATATATACATATATATACTAACTGGACACCCACATTTTAACCCGGATCTTTTAAATATCCGAAATTGAACCAACCGATCCTTACCTTTCAGTTTCCGGGGTATATTAGTTCACCAACTATAAGGTGTAAGCCAAAAAAGTGTCCTTCCTGATATATATTTCTAGGGAAAACCAAGAGGACAATATTTAATGGTAATCAATGTGATTTATTCCGTCCTTGGACTTTATCATAGGGAACAACAGTGTAAGTGGAAAATAGTTCATGGGGGACACAATTTTATTTTTCACCGGTTTCACCATTTTAGATCCAAATGAGAAAAAAAACACATGCCAGTACATCGACAGTACAGTGAGAGATTACATAGTTTATATGGAACTCCAAGGACATTTTAGATTAAAGGTCTTCTGATAATTCGTCCGGTGTAGTCCAAACTACGGGTTCATGTAAAACTGATATGTTACTTCATTTTATCACAAAAACACAATACTTAGCATATTGCGGATTAAAACACATTATATGGCGTGTGAAAACTTTTTTAAGTCGACCTTTTTTCGAATTGTGAAGTTCCTATTGTGATGTCATGCCTCTACTTGATTTTTACCCTGATATCTTTCATCTTGACATTATGCAGACCTCTTGTCTGTCTTCCGACTTAACGATTTCTGTCTGCCCTTTTGGTATCTTTGAATTCCTTCCGCTAACTATAGATATTGATCATTACCATTTTCCTTACTACAGATGCATCATTTGTGACTTCTAGATGCTTTACTATTTTTATAATGGTGTTTGCCGTGATCTTTCATTAGACTGAATGTGAAACGACACCAGTTTTTGACAGTATTTGTATCATAAGTCATATTAAATTTAACTATAATAATTAAAATTAAATAATTTTGATAAATTCATGTTGTAAGCGCAGTTCAACTTTCTAAAAATAATATCTGGTACTTTACTATCATTTGTCTTCTCTCGTCTGTTCATATGAAAATGAAAAAGATATGGTTTGGATGTCAGAAAGAGGATGTAATCCAAAAACCGTGAACTTCCAAATCTAGTGATCTCCACAATGCCTTCAACAAGGGTGTAATACCACTCCCTGTGAAAAGCTCTAAATCGCTCCGAATAAATAATCGTGTATACGTAAAATGACAAAACATTAAACACAAAGACAACCCTATGACCACAATTATTGACTTGGTTCAGGCACATGAGACATGTGTTGGGGTTAAACTTGTTAAGTGGGTACCCAACCCTATCAACGAGTGGTCAAAGAAAAGGCAGTAACAAACGAAATACGAAAATCAAACAGTCCGACTAGAGAGTACAGCGACTACCTTAATAACAGTCCGACTAGAGAGTACAGTGACTACCTTAATTACAGTCCGACTAGAGAGTACAGTGACTACCTTAATAACAGTCCGACTAGAGAGTACAGTGACTACCTTAATAATAGTCCGACTAGAGAGTACAGTGACTACCTTAATAATAGTCCGACTAGAGAGTACAGTGACTACCTTAATAACAGTCCGACTAGAGAGTACAGTGACTACCTTAATAACAATAAATATGCTGATCAAAAATAGATCCAAAACGAAGAAACCTCTCTACTGAATGGTCGCAGTTACTGAAAGCAGATTCAGGGTGAAAATCCTTATGATAAGACATCAAGCCTTTCAGCACGAGATTCAACATTTACTCAAACATCTTTTCCGAAACCACTAGACTGATTTGAACAAAGCTTTGAAGAAATAGGACTTATTCGTCTCTGCCAAACATTTATCCGGCATTCCAGACCGCCCACCAAGATTCCAATGTTACTAAAAACAGTAGAAAATGCAAATTATTTTTATAAAGATTTATCCATTAAATTTGTTGAGCCAATTCGAACAAAACTTTTTTAGAATTGTTTTTAGAGGGTCCTTTCTCAGAATTCTATCTGGTGTGTTCAGCAACCAACCAAGATGACCACCACTACATGTACCGATTTTAGTCTAATATTGAAAATCACTATATAATCCGTTTGTCAGGCACTGCTTAAACTATTGTTAAAAAATGTCCATCGGTCCTTATTTTGTCACCTTTGAGAATTGTATCCGTATGCTAGCCGACCAACCACGGTGTCCACCAAACCGAACTTGTTAAACATTGGATATAAGGACCAATTTTTCTTAAATCTTTAAGTCGAGACTGGTTTGCCAATAAAACGCAAACTATATTTGGTCTCCATTCCGAATTAATCCGATATTCCAGCCGATTGAATTTTATGGTCGCTACAGCTGTGAAATATGGATTAAAGTGGAAAATTCACATAAAATTCTTCTTGTCGAATAAATGCTGCGCCAATTGGATCCAAGTTTAAGTAGAATGCTCTTAGAGTTTACCTTTCTCAGGACCTTAACTGACATACCGACCGACCAACCAAGATGGCCACCAAAGCCGAACTTATTTTTACATTGGGCCCTATAGGAAAATTCATTGAAAATGTTTGTTGCTTTTTTAATTTAAACCATACCTAAGTAAAGTCCCCTGTCAGAACCTTAACAGGCATTCTAACAGAGGAACCAGGATGGCCGCCGCAGCCAGCTTGTAGTAACAAAGAATGCCGACACAACAAATTAGGTGTAACATAGGATCTTATGGGAAATTCCTGAAAAATCCCCCGAAGCTAATGAACAGGAATCAGATTATAGCTGACCTGTCCTTACGAGGTGCCTCTCAGATAGATCTGTGTCCGGTATTTCCACGCACCCAACCAATTAATCCATCGTTGCCAAACTTTATCAAAATTGATTACATTTTAATTAAGAAATTGAATTTTGACCATATAGCATTTGTAAATGTAATGTTAGGTTACAAAAGTCCTAAGTACTGAATTACATTTGGGCATCATGAAAGACATGGCGTAAATGCCAGGTAAACATGCCACAAGGTATAAGGAGGATGTTGAATTTAAAAATCGCCAACTTCCGCGCAAGAGTAAAAGTTCGCTTCTCTCTCAGTTCAGTATTCATACATCGAAGCGTCTCTGCGACGGAGATTGAGGGTTCGCCATAAGGAATTGTCAACTTTAGTTTTAAATCGCACGAATATAATTTAATAGCCAAGACCTAATACTTGATTTAGGTCATGCGTCATGGGGAATTGTTTAATTTGTTTTGTTATACCCAAACCCCTTTCTAGTGAAAAATGCTCAAACGTAACTGAAACAAGGTCAGTATGGTTTTCTGGGTCATCAAGTCTATCAACAACGGACGTAGTCAAACGCTGACCTCCTTCAAAGTTTAAGTACTTTATCGTCAAAGTTTTGATGATTAGAAAGTATGCAGTGCCAACTAGTAGTAATGTAAATATCTGACAATGAAAGCAAGTTTAAATTCTGACGACACCATCAAATCTATATATTCTATTAATAACGACTGATAATCATTGTTAAATTTATAATATTCGCTATAGAATGTAGCTTATGTTTCCATAGAATTATTTATGAGACCCTGCCCTTGTCTAATTAAAACAAATGGCAACCATACTTCCGACGTAAATCGTCAGGCTGCTGGAAAATGTAGCAAAAGTTTGAAATAGCCTGTGATATAACAACATAATTATCCTTAATGTGGAAGTTTACTGAGGACAATCATTGCAGTCAGAAACATTAGTGCACATGAGAGCAACGAACTTGTTGTGAATTGTAAACAACATTATAAGGTGTTTAAGGAACGTATCCGCCAAGAAAAGGAAAGTTAATGATGAACGCTTTGTCTAATTTAGGTACATCTTTTGTACAGTTACTTAATAAAAAATAAATTTCGAGCATTGAAATCGAACATAATGGTTATTGCAAGTCTTTAAATCATTTGCACATCTGTTGTGAAATCGATCTTATTTTGAAATGGCCTAAATGTTTTCTTGACAAGAAAATGAGTGCTTCTACGTCAAGTAAGCATAAGGCAAAGGTTGATCAGTTTGGAGACAGAATACGGTGTCTGAGTAATGAGTCACAATATTCTTTCGTCCCATTGGTGCCTTGTTAGCTAGCTCAGCCTGTCTGTCTAGCACAAACATGATCTATTAACTTATTTCACATTAATACGACCTTGTCCTGAAGAACCAATAAGTCAATTGTATGTAAATAAACAAATAAATCTATTAAAAATGTTTTTTTTTCAAAATAGCATTTTTTCTGAGGCACTTAGGTAAGCATATGGATTCTTAAATGTTAGAACATTAATCTTCTTTAATTGAGTGTCGAGTTTTTTTAAATAGATTTTCAAATAGGTTGTCAATTGGAAGTCACAGTTTTGAAGCGGAGCATTATTATCTACGTCCATTTACAATTGATTTTATCCATATTGGCTAAGTTAAATCAGTTGTTCAAAGAAGATTTCAGAGATATTCCGTAACGCGGTAGCCAGCTGGCTCCGTTGGCTCCCATCTCGAGATTTTATCATGAGTTCACAGAAGACAATAGAGATATTCCGTAAGGGTCGCCAGTTGCCTCTTTTGGCTCCCATCTCGGCATTAATCGGAAGCTGCTGTTCAGAGATATTCAGTTGGCTTTCAGTTGTTCCGTTCACTAGGATATGCAACAATTTAAGTATGTTTTAATAGATATATTTTAAACATTCTGTTTATATTCCATATAATATGAGATATCTGGGCGATCTTTTCCGTCTTTCTTTTTTTTGCACGTATTTAAAGATCCTATCGCACTTGCAAGTCCAAGAAAAAACATCGATCAATACATGATTTTTGGAATTGATGCAAAATTGGCTTTACCGAAGTGTTCGAGATGCGCAAAATACTTTTCAACTAACAAAATCCTAAAAGGACACATGGTTTAACAACGCCAATTAAGAATTTTATATGCCTGTGATCAATCATCATCGGTGTGTCAAACTAATTTCACACGTAGACGTACCTGCAAAATAGACATGAAGAAACTCCTGTACCCCAACAACCTATTACCGAAGATTTAAATAACAATAGCACTACGCATCCAGCTGTTGAGCTGGAAAATATTAAACCCAGCTGTTGAGGAAAATATTAAACCAGTAACCCTGTCTGATATGATACTAGCCTCGATTTTTTAAAGCCTTGTATATATTTAAACACAGCAACTACATTGCCGATATTAATAACAGATTTTATGCAGCAGTCACTAGTCCAAAGGACGAGGGTCGTTAAGGCCCGTTTTGGCCCAAGAATAAGGCTAAAAATAAAAAGTAGCGAATATCTATATATATATATATTATTTTATATTTTTGTATTGAATAATGTCTATAAAAAGAAAATCCAACACAATTTTTAGTTTAATTAGTTCTACAATGGTCACATGACACATAGAAAATGCTTTAAATATGAAAGTACTAAGAAATTAATTAATTGGATGCAATATTTGATATTATATTGTCGATTTTAATATAGATCGCACTGAAACATCACAACCAAACTTTGCATAATTAATTATCCATCAAGTACAAATGTTTGGTTAAAATATCTTCGTGATGTTTTTGTGGGATCATATCTATTTTGAATAAAACACCTCTTAAAATTGAGCATTTTTACCGAAAATGTTAAATTCTTGTCAAAATAGTCATATATACCCTTTCATTTTGTCGAAATGACGAATATTATACAAGAAAAAGTAATGAATTATTAAAACACGATTATTAAACAGCATTTTCACAACAACTTATTAATGTGTCACAGGATCTAAAATTTGGGCATAATATGGGGCTTTACGTACCTACTCCTTTGTTGAAAATCAAGTAAAACAGTTATTTTACTTAAAAAATTGTAGGAATAATCCAGTGATTATTCATACAATTTATTCTAATAACAGAAAACTAATACCCCAAACGGGGATTATCAAATATAACAATGTTAACAAAATATGGCGTATGTAAAACAATGAACTCGACTACATGTACACTGTTACACTGTCGAAGTTGATCCTTTGTGTCTTTCCTTTTTTTATCTTAAAACATTTAATTGTCTTGAATGTTGGTATAATCCACATCTTCAATCGTGCTAGTTAGTAAATTCTGGAAATCTATAACTCATTATATCATTCGTTATTTTTACCCCAAACAAATTCCAATATAAATTGCTTTATCTATTTTTTCTATATAAATTCTGCAAAAAATATTTTTAATACCAAAATGATAAATGTTGAGCAAATACCTCATATTCAACCTGTTAACTATCATGACTGTTAGTGTGATGCAAATCTTTTCCCTTTCTAGCTCTCCTTTCCTAAAAGGCTTTGAGAGTTTTTCATACCATCTTGCATTTGTCTTTTGTCTGTCCATCAACATTTACAAAAATACAAGAAATCTTCTCCTCTGAAACCGCTCAGCCAATTTGGACCAAAGTTTGGTGGAATGGTCCATTGCGTTTGGCATCCCAAACCGCTATCCAAGATGGCCGACATTACTAAAAGAAGAAATAGGGGTGATTAACTTTAAAAATCCTTTTGTCTGAAACTACATAGTCAATTGCAACTTATCTTCGTTGGAATAGTCGTTACATGGTCTTCTTTTAAAATTGTTTCCGGTTTCCCCATATACCAACCAAGATGGCTGCCACGGTCAAACTAAGTTTAACATCGGATCCAATAGAAATTCACTTAATATTTTTCTTGCCTGAAACTACTAAGCCAATTGCAACCAAAGTTTAGTGAAATGGTCCTTTCATGGTCCTCTACTACAGTTGTGCCCAGCACACCCGACAGCCAACCAAGATCACACTATCCGGATCTGACAATGAAAAGAAACCTGACCTATCAGCTCTATGAAATTCTAGGGGGACACAAAGGTTTGTTCTAGGCCTTAGTGAGAAAAACAACATGATCAGAATCTGATGAAAAATCAAATAAAATTATTTTTGATTTATAGATTTTTTCATTAGGAATTTTTTTCTTTTGCCATTTAATTTTGATTTTTCCCTAAACGATTAATGGTGAAAAAATGAGGTAAAAGTAACTCAAGCATATACTGATTTTTAGCTGAGTTTGAAAGAAACTTTGGGATATTGTTGCATATCAAGCAAGTGAGACCACTATTGATGTTTTGGGAAAAATCCATTAAAGGTCAAGGTTATAGAAAAACAATAAGGTTTCTTGACGATAACATTAAAAAACTTGGTTAAATCATTCTAAATTTTTGTTTGATAATTATATGCAAATGTAGGTAACGTTTTTATTT
This sequence comes from Geukensia granosissima, assembly GCA_032357055.1. NCBI lineage: Eukaryota > Metazoa > Mollusca > Bivalvia > Mytilida > Mytilidae > Geukensia > Geukensia granosissima. Next base: position 2,783 of record JAULBM010317315.1, on the reverse strand, counting down.
TATAATAATAAATAATGTTTTTGACTGATAAATGTTGTAAAATTTTTGTTGTGGTGTGGAAAAGAAAGACAATTTTTCGTAATTAATACTAACATTCAAATTAAATGACAAGATATGACTTAAGAATGTAGTTTTATACAATACAGTGTTGCCTAAACTTTTCAGTTTTGGTACAGTACCGAACATGTATGTATTTTCAATTTTATATAGTGTAATAGATGTGGTATGCTTTTCCATGAGATAGCCACATCAAATGACAGTAGAATTTAAAATTCTACAGGTCACATTACGGCTTCAACAATGAATCAGAGTCCATATCATAACGGAGGCTTTAAAAGGCCCCGAAATACAAAATGTGAAACTATACATAAAACACGACAATCAACCTAATTTAAAGCAAAAATGGTGAACATATGACAATAAATTACTAATAAAACAACGACAACCGCTGGGATACAGTTTCCTGGCTTGGGACAGGCACATTGGTATGTGGTGGGGTTAAACCGGTTGTTGAGCGCTCAACCCTCCACCTAAACTGGGACAGTGGTGTAACAAAACAACAATAAAAACACACTATAAAATGGAATGGAAATGAAATTAACACTTGATATTGATACTGGAAACCAATAACAAATAAAATTAAAACATACATAAAAGATACAACAAAAGTATCGACCTTAAAAGTGTATTCGCAGTTGCTGTCTGCAAATGTAAAGCATTTTACACACTGCTTCAATCATATTGCTGCGGTTAGTTATACTGTTGGAGGAAGCTGAAGTGTCCGGAGAGAAACACCAACCTAGGGCAGGCAATTGACAAAGCTTACCACATGCGATGTAATTCAAACAAGACTTCTGATATTTGGTATGTACATAGGTCATATGAAGACGGTGTGTTTCGTACCAAAATTGATGACCTTGATCACAGAATCATATAACTGAATTTTAGGGCAAACGTTATGTCCTGGCATAATGTCTTAGTGCTTTGAAATTAGCCTTCGATATTTTGTATGAAATTACATGATGTTAAGATGTAAAAAAAAACTATTTGACCTTGAGATCAATGGTCTCCAATTTTGGTATGCCATACATCTTCATATACTTCACCTACATACCAAACGTTTAAAACAATGTCAAGACAAAAAAAACTTTGCCCAGACAAGAAATCGCTTAAAAATTAAAAATAGATCTTTGAAGACGACGAATCAGTTACCAAGATTGCTTACTATTTACCTTGACCTTTGATCTCTAGAAAAATAACTGATTTTTATACCCCCAGTTCCACCAGTTAAGTGGATATATCGGAATCCCTCTAACTGTCTTTTCCAATTCGTGTTAGGCCCGTAAAAACTTTGTTCTTCGACATTCGCATACCATGTTTTGCACATGGGTGTATCACCTTAAAGTAATGTGTCATGTTCATTCATGACCTCTGTAGTGCCTTTACTTTTGAATTGAAGCTTATAATATGCTTTACTATCAGTCTGTCTCTCTGCAATTGGGCTTCACATGAAGCTTAGCACAATGTGTAGATGTGCATATAGGAAAGAAGTTATTCTCGACTCATTTCGAGGGCAGATAATCCACCATAGTAAACTAGGATGAGGGGCGTGGGTATATTTTGTGAGTTTTTCTCACAACATGTCTTCTTGTTGCAAGTCTTTGATGGCTCAATAAAATAGTGAAATGCTAGAATTGCAACCTTTTATCAACTCGGTTATTTATAAGGGATGAAATACACACTGAAATATGCTAAAAGGTTATTATTACAAGAGGTAATGATTATAACGGAGTAAGTATAGTTCTAAAAATAAAAAAACAACATAATTGCCAGAAAGCATAATACATGGTTATGATTAATTGATTGTTGGTTGTTTAACGTCTAGTGGCAAATATTTCATGCATATTCAGGACGAGTACATGGTTAAGCAGTTAAAAATGAAATTTGTGGCTATTTATCTTACTATGTGTTTTTGTGCTGTGAAAAGATTAAAAATTTCTGAAAATTGCTTGGGGTGGTTTTCAGATCCTTTGTCGCACTAAACTCCGTCAATATATCGAAACTACTTTATTGTTTATTTACATATAAGGTAAGGCTTGTAAATGAATAACTAAATCAGCAATCAATCAAATAGCCAACCCATTGTTTCTAATCTATCAAAATTAGTGTTGTTTTGAATTGTCTGATCATAATATGTAGGCCTGCTGGTAGTATTCGAATAAATACTGAGATAAATGTAAATTCTTAACATCTAGAGCTTAAAATACGGAAAGGCGTCGAAAAGTATTGCACTAAATAGTTGTTACGGCCGCTGAATTTGGCTTTGTTTTGATTTGACTAGTTTATGGATTATCATGTTTGGATCAAGGACCGTCTATGTTTCGGTTTAAATGCTACGTATACTGATGAGAGGTAACTCCTGGTATATAACATATAGCACATCAAAATTCACCATATAAATTCAACATTGGTATACTTTCATTAATACAGTTTAACCCAATCATATATGTTACAAAAAGATAAATCGTTGATACGTCTATACCAAACAGTATGTATCGGTTTCATATTTTTATTAATTTTGTTTGCGATTGAACTTTTAATAAACAATTTTTAAATTTATTGAGGATATTTTTATCCTAAAGAACTAACGTTAACTAAAGAGTTACATTCCTATTTTGAGTCTGGATTTGACTATGAAAGCAATTTTTTATGTATAATTACAGTATGTTAGTATTTCATTTAAATACTGTTTTATTATTGGTCGAGACATATAACACGTGATT
>JAULBM010317304.1:0-13753 GCA_032357055.1 Geukensia granosissima | reverse complement strand
TAAAGCACTACATATTTATGACAGTCTTTTAAAAAGCTATTTATTTTCAAATTGAGTAGCGAACATCCTTAAAACACATCGTGAAGTCATAGTGCATTGAAGATATGGAAATTTTGCAATGGGTAAATCCTATTGATGTTTTCATGACCCCATATTTGAAATAAAATATTTTACACATTCTAGGTAATGTTGTCAATATGTATTGTTAGTAATGCTTCAAAAGGCACTGTCTGTATCTGTCAAAAGCCGAATTTTGAAAATATTGTCAAAAGCCAAGGCAGAATCGTCAAAACTGTAATAAAGAATTGTCCAATTGGTATAGTCATTTCATTTCTAAATTATCTATCCAGCAGTTTAAATTTCAAATGCTTATGAAGTTTTGATTAATAAGTCAGTTTTGTAGCATAATTAGTCATATGAGTATATAATATTCATAGGTAATGTCTGTATACTTGGTTGATGTTAAAATAATACCTTTCTTTTGTTGTATCTACAAAAAAAGGAAAACAAACATGGCCAGTAAATGTTGAAGTTTTCTTCGGTGTTCTGTTCCATTTATTGCTTACTTTTTTTACATCTTTTAAAGATAGAGAAAATAACAACGACATGGATGGAGCGACAGAAGACAGGTGGTGTTTACAGTAAGCGGGATGCATCCCGTCATAAACATGTGGTTGTATCTTGTCAGGAATTAACAGCTGCTGCCGTTATGAACTTCTTAACTGAATTTTATGCCCACAGAAAACTACAGGTCAGTCAAGAAATAGACATACAGATTCTTTTGTTTAATGTTTCTTTCTGTATAGCAGTTATTTGTTCGTAAAATTTGAACCATTTCACAAATCTTTTTGGAGCCTGGGTGTACCATCTTGTTTGGGGCTTTGTTGTAGCATCTCACTTGAGGCTTTGGTGTTGAACGCCACCATAGGCGAAGCATTTGTCCATGGATTCATGTGTAACCTCCTTAAGATACATTAGGTTGCCCAAGGAAAACCATGGACAAATGCTTTGCCTATGGCGGCGTTCAACCTTAGGGTTACCCAAAGGTATCCGTAGGTGGATATCCTAGTGCGACCATTGTCTGAATAATCAACTACAAGTTGGTGGTTTTTCCACAACATGTATCATTTCACCATTGATATTGCATGAAATTTATAAAGACTGCTACTTAACAATGAGAATTTTTTTTCAGAATCATACAGTTATATTATTGTGTCCTCTGGACCCTGTTGATGATATGCATATGATATTACGGGATCCTAAATGGTCAAATCGTGTGAGGTACATGAAGGGGTCAGCTCTGAAGGATATTGATTTAATGAGATGCAGGTTTGTATTATGCTAATCATGTTTGAATGTTTTTTTTATACATTTAGATACAGATGTGTCCTATGTATATAGCTGTATACAGTGTAGAGAAGGCGTTTTTTCATCATGGTACAACTAAATTCAAGTTGACACATAAAACATGATAGATTTCACCAGGTTGAGGAAACATCTATTATAATCAGTAACATTTCATTTCATCAGTGGTGGTATGCCTAGCATATCATTAGGTATAAAGTTATTGAGTTCATGTTTTAAATTTGCTCTAATGCCTACCACAGGTGACTTGGTATGTTGCTTAATGAATATATAACCAACATCACACCCTAAAACTAATTACCTGGGGAAAAAGAGGCAATTGTACAATTTTACCAAAAAAAAAAAAAAATTAACATGGTTAGTCCCTTCAGATTGGTCATAACTACAGGTTTGGATAAACTGTGTCCTATGGGAGATTAAGTTTGAAGTACTATTGTCCAGTTAACAATGAAACATTGGTGAAAAATTCCCTGGGTATATCCTTTCAGAATAATATAATTATTTCCACTCATGAGGAATAGATGGTTACCATAAAAAACATTGATTAACATAGGACTTCAAGGAAATTCAGATTAACAAAGGACTTTGAGGAAATTCAGATTAACAGAAAACTTTGAGGAAATATAGATTAACAAAGGACTTCAAGGAAACTACACCAGTTGTTTTGGCTGATTGAAGCTAAAATTACAAACCTGATGATGTCAGCATTCAACCTTTATTGTCACCACAGCTAGACATAGTTTAAGAAAGGAATCTACAGAAATTACACTAAATGACTGTTTTTGTCTGGAACAATCAAACTTTGGAGAATTGGTCTTTCCAATGCCTTTTGAGGAATATATTATTTTGATATCTGCCAATTAGAATGACTTCGACAGTCAAATTTCATTTACCAGCATTAAGGTACATTGACCAATCACCATAATAATTTGGTATCACATTCATGACATTAAAGTACCCGAACCATAATAAAACTGTGGTCAAATATTTTTTTCTTTTAACAATTAAGAGGAAATACTTATTTCCTTCTTTGATTCTCAATAATAAAGAGAATCTGACAAAAAATATTTGTAAACTTGTTTTAATTATCAAAAGATTCATTATAAAATATTTTAGTATTTCCGAAGTTAATGATCTTTTCCTATGTTTTCACATTAGGTTCTACCAGAAAATATGTGTATTTTTTAATAATCATGTGTTTAATTATGGTCTGAATACCTTAATTGGATTCCATCCTTGTATGAGGGATTTGTGGAAACCTCTATACCTTGATATTTACTTTATATCTCTGTTCATATTAAAGTTTTTATTTTGAACTGATGCTAGAAAACTGATAAAATAAATTGGACTAGGAGATTGATATTTTCACGGTCAATATCTGTTTGTAAGGTTATATCTTACATGTGTAGTAATATTACTGTGGTGTAGAAATCAACTTTATGTGATGTTATTTCCTGATGGGATGTTGTCACTTGTTTATTCTGAATTAAGAGAGATTAAGATGTTTATAGACATCCTTTATCTTAAAAGCAGGATATTTTTATTTCATCTGTAGTATATTTGTCTCATAAAGGGGGGGGGGGCAATCCAGGAGTTATTTAGGGTATAGGGATACCAGCTGTCAAGGTTTCTTGAAAATAACTTAGCTGGAAAGAAGTTTTAAAAAGATGTTGGTAAATTTTTTAAATCTGATTTAAGTCCGGGTTTTGAATTGTTTTGAGAAATTCTGGTCAGATCTTGTAGGTGGACACTAGGAGTCAGGGAAGAAAGTAACTTGTAGTATCTTATAAGTAATATGAAGTGGGGTGGGGGTGGGGTGGAACCAGGATTTAAGTCAGAGGTAAACCCAGTTATAACTCTTTCCATACATTGTACCTAAATATATAAATATCCCATTTGTTGTCATGAATTTGAACAATTAGTATGAAATTTTGTTTACAGCATTAATTATCCAAAAAATAATTTTCAGAAATGAGAATTTGCATTCACCTGTGTTAGGTAATATGCATATTAGCCCTCCTAAAGGTAAAACTTATCCTTACAGGGTTCAGTGAAAGTATGTCATTTAATTATAAATTCAAAGTAAAAATAAAATTTCTTAAAAAACTTTGCTGTTCAGGTGTCAGATGTCTGATATTAAAGCTCCAAAAATTAAATCTTAATGATACATTCAAGCCTGTATTTTATATTGAGTATCATTATATTGAAATTTCAAATTGATGGAATATATAGAACAGAAACCTTACTGTCTACAGAAGAGACAATTCCATAATATCAAAAACCACAAATTTAGTAAAGGTTTTCACAACTTTTTAGCTGTTTTAATTTTACAGTTTTTGTCATCAATATTTAAAAAAAAAACATTTATATTTTTCTTCCATTTATTAGGGAAAATGAAACTCTTCCTTTACCTGTAGGCATTGCTATTGTAAACCAATCATTCAGCTCTGTAAAAGTTCATATAAAATTCACCAGTAGTATTATGATGTTGTGATATTCAAGGTCACTGGTGTATTGACTGGAAGTTATATATTATACATAATGGCGGTAAATTTACCTTTATAAATTTATTGTAAAATTGTTTATATTTAAGATACATAATGAATAGGAAAAAAATACTGTACAAAGTTCATGTGTTAGAAGAGTTAAGTAATACATTTGATAGTGTACCTGTGGTTTTTTATTTTAATCTATATACCTGTAGTATTTATAAATAGCTGATTTGTGTTTATCATATAAATACAACAATATATTGGTGTGTATAAGGAAACAAGCATGGTAAGTGTTTAGCTGAATTTAATACAACTTAAAGATTATAGAATTTCCTGTATTTCAATTGTAATTACTTATAATTCAATTGTTTCATGCATGTTATACATGTTACATAATTTTACATGTTGTTAAGTGATTGGGAAATTTGGGGGGGGGGGGCTTTTTTAAAATATTGTAATGTGAGAGCAGACAGATTTTTGCAGCATTTCACGTTAATACTGTCTGTACGGGCATGATTTAATGCCCTTTCCCCCTCCCCCTCCCCAAAAGAACAAAAGAATGAAATGTGTATATTACTCAGTGGGACACAACTGATCAAAATTATCTGTCATGAGGTTAGATAATTTTTATGATGTTCTCATGCATGGAATTCAACTAAACACACATTTTTCTATGGTTAATCATTGTAGTTGTGAAATGTGTTTGTACATGTGTGTTGGAATATATATAATGAAAGAATAGAATGCATTTAATTAATTGAAAAAACAAATAGGTCATAAGTTATTTAAGAATTAATACACTAAAAGGCATGTAAAGAAACTGGACTCCAGTTCATGCAATCTGACCATTTCTTATCATATATGCAAAACATTAGGTATAGGGTGATTACCACACCCATCTCCACAATAAACTGAGAAACTGCAAGTTCTATGATCATGGTGAGTTACTTCCATTGGCTAGTACATGTAAAAATAATTTATATGAAAAAAATTGAGATTAATGGTACTATGCTTCAATCTTGATAGAAGCTTCTGAATATTTAATATCTGAGGATACAAAGATTTATTCATTAAAGTATGCTGTACATCAAACTTTCATTATGAGTCATTTTTCCATGCATGCTAAATTAGAAAATATACAAAATAAAAAGCCAAGGATTTATATAATATTTGTTGATTTTATTACATTCTAGCTATATTTCAAGGATTACACATAAATCAGAAACCTTGTTGAGAAAGAAATGTTGTTTTTTTACGTCAAAATAATAGATATTTTATCATAATCATTGGTTCTATATATCCATGAATCCCTAAATTGATAAAAATAGAACTGATTTGCAACAACAGGGTTGATATGAACTCTTAAGGGATTTCTCTGGATCATAGAAAGGTGAGGGGGAGTAAATGCACGAAATCTGAATTCAATTGGCTGGTTATTTGTGTGGCTAGCATGGCTGTATACAATCTTTAAACAGTCCTTTAAATGGTTTACATGTGTAAATTTTGATGATATATGTGATATTTTTGTTATTTTTTAAAGAGTTCCATGATGGTTATTTTCATTTCAGACTGAAGGGACTTTAAAACCAGCAGGAAATTTTAATGCTGAAAATGATGCTAACATTCTTAGGAAAGCCATGAAAGGTTTCGGTAAGTGTGATTTTTGTCTCGCCTGTGAAGGATTTCCATTAGCATGACATAGGTTACTACATTCCCCTGGCAGCAGCAGTTATTTTGGAAAGCTCTTTACCTCCATAACTATTAAACCTAGGAGGACCTAAGTTTTTTTCCATATTCCAATAGTTCATGACATGAAAGGGTCGACTAACCACATGACATTTGTATTTAACAAACTCATCATCAAGTTTAGATCATTGACTGTCCAGTTTTCCAGTTTTGATATATTTCTCAGTAGGTCAATGATATACAATTATAGCCTTTCAATGAGGTCAATACATGGATTTATTGACCTAAGAAATATATATTTAACGGAAGATTTAGTCTGAGGTCAATATATATTTCTTTGGTCAATAAATCCTTGTATTGACTAATATTAAAATGCAATAATATTTTATTAATATTTGATATTTTTGTTACTAAAATTCTGATTATTTTAAAAATATTTAATGCAAAAAAATAATTAAAAGTAAAAATCTCTTCATGTTATAATTGTGTATAAAAGTGTAAAAATGAGTGCTGAAATAATAAAAATTTTATTTCTCAAGATAATATGAAAACATTATTTTTAACCAGCAGAACTTATCTGAATAATTGGAAACAATTACTAGATAGCAATACCTATGATGACATAATGGACGTTACATAATAATAGAATCTAGAGTGAAGGATGAATCTTATTAGTCATGGCAAAATGAGCTACCCGATCAAAATCACTTTTACAGATGATTTGTGTTCTACAAACCCTTTAATAGAAAGTCTAAGTCAATACCTGATTTATCTGTATTTTTTTTTAGTAATCACTGAACAAGACATGTTTTACAGGTGATCATGTAATCATGAATTGACATATTACAGCTTTTAAAAATATCAAATAATAATAATATTGAATATGCAGATACATTATTTGGAATACATTGTCTTATGTCCCAAACCTAATTTTTACAGTCCATTGCCTAAGGTCAAGTTTTTGTGTTAAAATCCATTTCTCAGTAATGATACATAATAGGTCAATAATATTGGGTATGCTTATACATTATTATACATCATATTTAATGTGCCAATTTATTCTTAGGTTTACTTGGCAGACTGACATGTCATGGACAACCCTTGGTGGTGTAATGGTTGGTGTGCTCTTCTTGAGTTTTAAAGGTTATGGGTTTGATCCCCTGTCAGGTCAAACCAAAGACATTAAAATTGGTATTTGCTGCTTTTCCTATAAGCATGCAGCATTAAGGAGTAAGAACAAAGACGGGTTGGCCTAGAGTCAGAATAATGTGTCTGGGTAAAGTGGCATGTCTTCCTTCATACTGTTGCTTTTGTGAACTAGCATGATAAAAGTCCTGCTCTGAGTGTCGTTCTAGTACAAAGCAGGATTCAGTAACCATCATTCATAATATGCTCTCTCATGAATATGCATGAAGTTTGCCACTGGACATTAAGCAACATTCAATCAATCAGTCTTTTCATGGATGAGTGATTTTGTTATTTTGTTGCATATTTTAACATTTAGGTAAATTTTCTCAATAACTATTAAATACAGGCTCTGTCTGTAGATAATTCCCAAAGAGCATATGGCAGACTGCTGTTTTTTATTTGACCTTGAATCCCTTTTATGGTCCAGTGACCTAGATAAAATCTTTTTTTCAGTAATGACACATGACAGGACAACAATGTTTGATCTGCCATTTTTTCTGAGTTGTGTATAACAGAATGCCATGTGTCATGTGTCCTTGACTTCATCATTTTGGTCAGTGACTTCGTAAAATTTATACTTATATCAAATAAGACTGTGATTGTTTACATATTTATAGGGTCTAGCCATTTGTACATGCAAGACATTTAGGTGTCTACACTTGTCACAGAAATTGTTTCTTGGCTTTAGATTTAATCTGTAACTTGATAGACACAAGGTCATATCCTGATTGTTGTTATCAGATGTGTTTGTCTTGTGATTATAACATAACATTATTATAGATAAAGTTTAAAACTAGTATTACTTCTGGTTTTTGCTATTGTTCTGGAAAATTTATACCCAGAAATGCCAATTTTACCATGGCTTTACAGAAAGATAATGAATATTCCCAAGAAGATGAAAATAAGAAGCTTTACACATGTACAGACAAAATATTATGTGTATGTATATGCCATTGTTTTTCATTAACTTCATTAGTTCAGGTAATAGGAAAGCCTTACAGAAAAGTCAAAAATTTCACATTTTTAACAAAACATATATACGTAAATACTAAAAATTGAAGGCAAATTCATTTAATATAAGCAATCTTTAATATCCAAATTAGTTTCTGTGAAATAGTAATCTACCAATATTAATACTTTGACAATACACTACACTATTTGTCTTACAAAAATTTACTGTAGATTAAAAAATTTTTTCTTTTTTTGCCCCCCATCTTAAGCCAATGTGTCATTAAGTTTCCTCCTTGTCTGTACGTCTGTCAATTTTAGTCAAAGATTTCTTGGTATGTATATGTTGGTTTGATAGGATATTTAATGTGAAACATTATCAGGTTTAGTTGTACCTAATATTACCTTTACAGGTCTGTCATTTGTTTACTGCCTGTTTGCAGGGAGAGGGCATCCTTGTATCTTGGACAAATTTTCTATGTCTGTTGGACACATTTTGTCTATGTTTACTGTAGTATTAATTTAAAAGTTATCTAATATTTCTTGATTTACAATTCCAATTTGATGTTAAAAGATTTAAATGACACCATCCTTTAAATATGAAAAAATAGATCCATGCAAAAATGCAGGTTACAAAAACATGATTTATGACCAGCATATTTGCCTGATGTTACAGGTTTATAATTCTTTCCAGTATACCTGATCTATGACCACCATGTTTGTCTAATAAAGATATAAAACTCTAACCAGTAAATTTGTATCTTTTTACAAAACAATAATGTCTGTCAGACTTGATTTAATTTAAAGCAAAGACACTTCAAAAACCAATAAAGTATACTTATACAAGGGTTGAATTTTAACCTTTAGACCAGTTTTAAAACAACAGTCTAAAAGGTTAATGTGGTTGTTTTTATAAAAAATCTGTAGATTGGCCAGTCCTTCTGCTTAGAGTAATCCCACTGCATCGGTCAGTTCATTTATTGTAACAGTAGCTTGGTGGGTTTACTTCAAAGGACCCTAAACATAAGTGTTACAATATTTTATATGCTTAGGGGGGGTTGCATTCAGTTTTAGATTAAACTGAGTTAAAGGAGGTTAAACTGGGTTAAAGGAGGTAAATGTAACAGTCTTAGAAACTAACTTTGAGGTCAGCATAGATCTACCTTTTTTACATGTATAGACCAGTAAATGAATTCTTAGTGAAATTTTAAATACATAACATGGACCTGCACATTTTACATAGACTTTGTCAGTAAGACCACTACTAATTTCTTTCACTGATGTGAGAGTTTAGATATAAGGTCTGAATTATGTCTCTTATAGAAAGGATCCCCAAACGTACAGAAAGAGACTTGATAAAAAGAAACAGACTACATTACTGTGCTTTCTTTTCTACCTGAATGATAGTGTTAAGTATCAAATTAAACTCAAATTCAAATCATTCAGTCTTTGTTTTTGGTGTCATTTTAGGGACTGATGAGAAGGCCATTATAGATGTGTTAGCTTTCCGCTCCAGTGAGCAGAGACAACAAATCAGAACTTTGTTCAAAACCATGTTTGGCAAGGTATGTATCAAATGTCTGCAAACAGAAGCAAAAATCCCCAAAATTATACGAGTTGTTATTTCTAATGATTGGTAAATTTATCAAAAAGAAATGGAAAATGTGGTACATTCTTGAGACAGCCATCCAAAATGTATCAATAAAGAACATCTAGTGGTCACTGCTGCCAATAACGGACAGATATCCAGGATAATATGATCTGATTAAATAGCTGTTATTTGCCTGGTTGAATAAAGACAATCAGGTCCAAACCCAACTAGAATAAGTACAGTCTGTTCCAAACTGGTTACTTGAATATGTACAATCTGGTCCAAACTGGTTACTTGAATAAGTACAATCTGGTCCAAACCTGTTTCTAGAATAAGTCTGGTTACTTGAATAAGTACAATTTGGACCACTGGTTGAATGAGTACAATCTGGTCCAAACTGGTTACTTGAATAAGTACTGGTTACTTAAATAAGTACAATCTGGTCCAAACTTGTTACATGGATAAGTACAATCCAGTCCAAATGGTTGCTTGAATAAGTACAATCTGGTCCAAACTGGTTACTAGAATAAGATTGGCTTAATTATTTTAGCAAGGTTGGCTTTACATGATGTCTTAAGATTGGGTTGTTTCACCTGGACTAAACCATGTATCAGCAAGATACAGTCTTCAAATCAGTCAGCACAACTGAATTTGTCAATTGATTTCCAATCGGCAAATCTCGGGTGACTCCGCTACTCTACCTCAATCCCTCGGCTGTACTACGAGATTTGATATGTGTCTACGCGCTACATTAATTCGCCGGAAGTTGACAGTGTCACCAATAAGTGTATATCCGAGTTTAATGTAGTACCAGAAATAGCAACATTAAACACCTCCACATAAAAGAATGGTAACATTATATACCTTTACATAGAAGATTTCCGAAAGTAGATCCAATGGCAGCTGACATAATATAGACGAGGTTTGAGGAGGGTACGGACTCGACTGAAGTTGCGACGAGTGAATTTATTTCTTATAAGAGTTATTGCCCTTGAGTGATATTTTTGCATTTATTACTTTTAACTCAAAATTAACTGAACAGGAGAAATGATTGATCGATTGATTGTTGTTTAACGTCCAGTGGCAAATATTTCATGAATATTCAGGACAAAAACAAGTTAAATAATAAATCAATATGTAGACTGTGAGCAAGGGACCAGTAAGGGAGTGACTTTAAGACTGCCACTGGAAAAATTGTGCGTTGGCAGGGGCGGGAAATTTAGCCTTGTAACTTGCCGCCTACTGACCACTTAAAATGAGCTGTTAAAAGGGGTGCTTAAGATGTGGAATTTCCTAAACACGGGGTGTCTTTAATGTTTCCTTCTTGACGGATTGTGAATTTAAACATCCCCCACAATCAGGGATGCCCCTTTTAGAGGACTTGTGCCTCCAGGACGGAGATACCTGGTGCCTATTATTTCTCTGGCACTATCTACGAGAAAGGGAGTTCGAGTTCCCGCTAGAACTAACAGACGCCCCTTAAGCAGGGGTTCTACCTGCAGTCGGAGAAACCAAACGACCTATTTCCATACCCCGGGGGACAGGAGAAATGATGAAGAAGACAAGATCTACAAATAAGACAAAATACTATTTTCAAATGACTCCTATTAGGACTCATTGTGCTTGAATGACAATTTTTATGCATGATTGGTATCAAATCCATTATGGCTGTACTTACACTTTACTTGATATTGTTTTACCGTGTGAGTGATAAGGCTCTCATGAGCGACTGGTTCAATAGATTTGGCATTGATTTGATATGTTATTACACATAGAAGTTGCTATTTGTTAGAGTTTTAGATTACACTCTTTTGACAAACTACCACATGTAATATTTTGTAGGATTTGATCAAGGAACTGAAGAGTGAATTAGGAGGTAAATTTGAGGATGTTGTTATTGCCTTATTGATGCCTTGGGATGAATATGATGCCTATGAATTAAAGCGAGCTATGAAGGTTAGTTGAATGTGATTTGAATTTATGGGATTATTTTTCACAGATATAAGATGTGCAGTCCAAGTCATCTGTAAGGCAACTAAAGAGCTGTGCCACCCGTCTTTTCCCTGAATGTAGGAAAAAAAACTGCCATCCAGAATAAATGTAGACTTTTTCCAGGTTGGGAGTTTGTAAATATTTTCCTATTTAAAAGAAGAATAATTAACTTTGTGCTGAAAGAAGAGAGTGACACCAGTAACCACAGCTATTTATATAGCTTTTATTTACACACATCTGCACTCAAAGATGAACCCTGATATGCTAAAATTTGAAAATGAACTCCCCCACTACCCCCAAAGAATAGAACATAAAAGTGGATACAAGGAGGAGAGAATTTCATTTGGTACTTATTCCCCATGACAGAATAATTGAAATACATGAAAAAGTGGTTCAAAAGGATGTCTTGCCTACAAGACATATATTTTTAATTTTCACATTTTTATAAGAGAATGTTATTACAGTTAACCTTTTATATACCTTTTTGGATTGAGAAAAGTGACCTTGTATTTGTGCTATCTGTTTTGTTACATTAACATATTAATATTCAATAAATACTGTTTAACCCATAATTGTTTTTTTATTTGGGCGATTTACAGCTTTTCACAATGAGTGGTATTCCACCCTTGTTGAAGAGACCTCTAGATTTGGTTGGAGTGCAGTCTATCTGAAATTTACCTCATAACTTTGTATTTTAATATTTATAAAACAGGTAAAGAGGGTTTATTTATAATAAAATGTTATTAGATGGGAATGCAAAAGTGTTTGGCCTTTTAGAAAAGTTTGACTTTTTAAAGCAGTTGTAAGCCAAAAAAATCAAGAACTCAAAGCCAAATACTTGTTTAATGTATGAGTCAGAAGTCTGGGAATTTGCAAGTCTGAGAGAAGACAATTTAATACTACACACTACAGCATTGTAACTAGTGACTTCATATCTATTGAATCTGATAAGTGATCAGACAACCTCAGTCATCTGAACCCCTTGTTTTATTAAATCTTTACTTAATTATGAATTTTCTATTGCAGGGCATAGGAACAGATGAAGATGCTATGATAGAAATATTGTGTTCCAGATCCAACAAACAAATACAAGAAATAAATGCTACATATAAACGATGTAAGTATCTGAGGTTAAAGGTCTACAGCTACAGAAATCAATGTGTCTAGGGTTAAAAGGTAAAAAAAACATAGTCATTAGTATTTAAATGTTAGTATTAAGAACATTAATTTCTGTGCAATAACTTTCAACCCCCTTTATCCTGGAGTTATAGTGAAAATTAACAAATGCAGGAAATCAATACTACAAGTAAAAAATTAAAGTCTCCAGGGTAAAGAGGTCAAAGAGTATATCAAGTACATTGACAGGAGGTAGTATTCTTTAAAATACTTCTTAGATTTCACTTACAACCCAACTACCAACGATATTTTCCAAAAGATACAGAGAAAGATCTTTAATTGTGAAACAGAAATACAGTTAAACCTGTCTAAATTTAACCCTGCATAAATTGGAATCCATGCTGAACTGAACTGTGAAAAAACTGGAAACCTGTCTAACCTGAACTCGGAATAAACTGGAATCTGGTGTGAAGTGAATCCTAAATAAACTGGACACATGTCTAAACTGAACTCTGAATAAACCAGAATATGTGAAGTGGAACCTAAATAAACTGTAATCCTGTCCTAACTGAACACATAAATTAGACCAGAACTATAACGAATCATTGATTTAAATGTCCATCTGAATAAGAACACTAAACAAAACCTAGAATTATCCAGAATCCTATTAATCTTATCTTTAATTACACTGCAATCATATCTTAACTGAAATCTGAATAAACTCTAAAACTGTCTTAACTGAACTCTGAATAAAATGGAATCTGAAGTGAAGCCTGAACAAACTGTAATCATTTCTTCACTGAACTGTGAAATACTGAAATCCTTTCTTAACTGAACCCTGATTAAACTTGAAACCTGTGTGAAGTGAACCCTGAATAAACTGGACACCTGTCTAAACTGAACTCTGAATGAACTGGAGTCCTGTTTGAATTGAGCCCTAAATAAACTGAACTCTGAATGAACTGGAGTCCTGTGTGAATTGAGCCCTAAATAAACTGAACTATGAATAAACTGGAATCCTATGTGAACTTAACCCTGAATAAACTGAAATCCTGTGTGAAGTGAACGCTTAATAAACTGAACTATGAATAAACTGGAATCCTATGTGAACTAAACCCTGAATAAACTGAAATCCTGTGTGAAGTGAACACTTAATAAACTGAACTATGAATAAACTGGAATCTTGCCTGAAGTGAACCCTGAATAATCTGGAATCCTGTCTAAACTGATCCCTGAATAAACTATAATCCTTTCTTAATTGATCCTTCGAGCATGATGTATAAAAATTCTAACTCCCCTTCTCGAAGGTTGTGCCAGGGAAAGAATAGGCACCAGGTATCTCCGTCCTGGAGGCACTAGTCCTCTAAAAGGGGCG
>JAULBM010317293.1:0-13754 GCA_032357055.1 Geukensia granosissima | reverse complement strand
TTAAAAATCCGGCTCAGCGTGTCGGTCTAGTACAAAGCAGGGTTCATTCATCATCACTCATCATTAATATGCTCTCGACCTGAATATGCATGAAATATTTGCCACTGGACGTTAAGCACCATTCAATCAATCAATCAATCAAATGTGCAAATGTTTACTCACATACCTTGCTATAACATTTTTAAATATATTTTTTAGTTTGGTGCAGAAATTCTGAACAACTTGTTGCCCATTATTTTTTTTATGTAAAGTGTTTAAAAATATTTAGATATCTCCGTTTATAAAGTTAGTACTTTAGTTATTTTTTCTCTATCCAATACATAGTTAGCTGTTTTCGCGTGTCTGTTTTGACTGCGCTTTGGAAAAACTTTATTTGCAGTATATGTCAATGAAAATTGTTCAAACTTTTAAAATGACAGTTTAAGTCACTTTAATCAGTTTGATCATGATGTAATATTTACCTATACACTGTTACCATTGTATATTACATCTGTCTCATGCAAGGTTTTGTATGCGTATAGAAAAAAATTACGATTTATAAAATAAATTTTATCAAGTTATTGGCATGTAATAAAAGATGAGTAATTGTCACAGATAATCCGCATTTTATGACAAAAATTATTATTTATCATCTGATCAAATTCCTAAATCAATATTTTATTTTGTTACAGTATCAACAAAACCCAAAAACATATGTTGATATATTGACAGCCAAAATTCAAATATAGTAAGCCACTGATATATATTCTAACGAGGAATAATTTTACCCATTTTGTCGTTTAAGAAAGCTTTGAAATGACCAAAAATAAAAGAACAGTGAAGGTTTTAGCCGAGCGTCTTCAGCCTGGCTTGACCGATAGTGAAAGACATTTGTTGTCTGCTGCTGAACTCGGCGATGGAGACCTTGTCAAAAAACTAATTGAAAGTCGACAAGTTAGTCCAGAAGTGTTGGACTACCAGGGCAGAAGTGCTTTGGATCTCGCAATCATTGCTGAGGACGAAAGTCTGACTTCATACATCATCACGAAAGTTCCAGGAAAATTAATTCACCAAGGACTTCTCTGTGCAATTGAACATCAGAGAACACAAATATGTGAACTAATACTTAAAAATACAATGTATGATATGAGTGGTGCACATCAGTTAATTAGTGAAGACAGCCATGATACTCATGACAAAATCCAGGCTTGCACGCAAAAATTGGCTGTTACATCAAATGTCCGAAAGATGTTGACAGAGGCTCTGATGAGAGCATCAATTCAGAATAATTTCCAGATAGTTCAACTTATCATGTTAAAAGGTATTGCACTGCAGGTGCCACACGACTATTTCTGTTCTTGTAAGTACTGTATAGAAGAACGACATAGTGATTACCTGGGGTTCTGTAATCGAAGACTGGACACTTTTCGAGCGTTGGCCAGTCCGTCATACATTGGACTTACAGAAGATGATCCATTACTTGCTTGTTTCCATTTAAGCAGAACTTTTCGACGCTTAAAGCAAATAGAAAGTGAATATCAGGTTAGTTATATGATCTTTAAACATATATCTCTATATGTATTAATTCAAGCATTTAAATTTCAAGAGACTAAAATAAAATTCTTAATACGATACTGCATTTTATGTTCACGGAGAAGCATTGCATGTTACGTATGACCAAATACAAGCATAAAAAGACGTCAAGATAATATAAGATAATACAACGGCTAATCATTTCAAAATATTAATTTTATAGTAATACAATTTTGTAGACAAATTTTATATACAATAACAAATGAGTCTTTTAATATTGCTTTGCAGTTCCCTATCCGATGCAAATGTGCTAGACATGTATTTTGCTATTGTCGCCCGTCCTTTTTTTTTGCAAAAACCCCATTGACTTTATTGCAATAAGTAGTAATAACCGAATGAAATATAATCATGAAAGACCTTAGGGAAATCGAATTCGCAAAGGACTGCTGTGTGCCATTAAACATCAGAAAAAACATATATATGTGAACTTATACTGTATGATAGTAGTCTTCCAATCAGTTGCATTTTATTAATATATCATGGTATGCAAATTGACGCTAACAGTACGCACAAGAATGAAGGTCTGCCGAAGATTTCTATCTCTTTCTTCTTGGAAAAACTTTGTTTTGTAAGGCAACACTTTTAATTTATTTTACCTGTCGGGTCGCAATAGTCATAATGAAATGTACATTTATGATATTCCAAGACGGGTTTTAGTGGGGTGGGGTAAGTAATAATAAATGTAACGCTGAAGTACCAACACCAATCAATCATCGTTTAAATAATAAGTAAGTTATTCTTTAAAAAGTGAGTTAAATGTTCAGATAACACAGAAAAAAATGATGTAAAATACTCTGAAATTCATCCAGCCTTGGGTGAGATAAGTTAAATGTTGCGTTAAGCCGAATTTCGTGTTACGGTCATTTTAGTTTTCATGCAATTTTCACAGACCGTGTTAATTATTTTATTTTGATTGAATAATATAAAATTTTATATCGGTCTCGCATAAATTTAAAATAGGAGATGAGGCATGATGGTCCATAAGACAGCTATCCACAAAATGAAAGTCGAATTTAAACTTCTACAGGTCTAACTATATTCAGAGTTGTCATTTGTGTAAGATACAGAATGTAACTTATCATAGGAAAACCAAACAGAATATTGTTTCATTACCACAACCAGAAGAAACTTTTCGGGTGTGGCATATTGATTTGTGGGCCCGTTTCTTGTATCAGTAAATGGAAACAGTCATGTATTTAAAGCAAAAAATCAATCATAATTCAAACGATTTACTCATATTCTTAAGATATTCTAGTGGACACGGCTCTAAATTAAATGTACACGAATCAGAGTCAAGTGGCCATGGTCTTAAGAGATTTGCAATCCATCGAAAATGTACACATAACACAGGGGAACACTGAACAGAGAATCGATGATTTTTCACTTAATTCAGCCGGACGTGTTAGCTTAAGAGAACCAGAATTGAATTTTTTTCAACGGTGTTAGGATTTCGAATTAGCTGTAAGAAACAGCAAGTACTTTTTCGATGTTTTTTATCATATTTTTATGTTTTGTGTATGTATCAGCTTCAGAACTTAAATATTATAAAGTTGGTTTTTAAAATTTCCCTTAATGTCGTTTTGTTACTCTACTGTCTCAGGTTTGGGGATTGAGTACTCACAAACATTTTTAACCCCGCCACATACTTTATATGCCTGTCCCAAGCCAGAACCTATAATCTAGCTGATGTTTTTTATGTTTACGTGTTAAATGTTTTAAACTGTATACTTATTTTTGTCGATAGTTGTTAAATTTGAATATCATCACATTTTATTTCTCTGGTCTTTTTACAGACTTTTTCAGAGCTTTTTCTGTAAATGTTTTTATAGGTTTTAGTGGTCTGTTTCATTGACAATCAGAACATTTCCTTTTTCTAAAATCATATGTTACCAAACGTGAATGGTAAAAAGTTAGCCGACCGGGTTCTAGAACCGTATCAAAATCTCGAACAATCACAGCAAACTTCTGAAGTATTCATTATCTGGCTGACCAACCCGACCTTTCCACACCTTTTTATAACACGGCGAACCCTTAATCAGCCCGTTTGAACGAACCATAAAAGGGCTATTTATTTTGAATATTCTGAATTATGGTATGACGTATTCCGAACTTTTTCAGAAATTAGGATTTAGTGCCATTTCAATTAAATAGAATGTTTTGCTCGTTTAGTTGAAACAGTCTAATGGATTGATAACTCTTTTGATTCAAGAAAAACCATGCGTCCATAAATTAAGAAATGACTGACCTCCACGTAACTTTTGACTGACGAATTCAAAGAACAATCTATAATAAAAAAGGTTATTTAAAAATGTGTCTGTCTCGCATATGAGTGTTTTAATTTCTTCAATGACATTTATCTTATTATGTTATTTTGAAAATAGCAAATATACGATGACCTTGGCCAACAGTGTGAACAATTTACTCTGGACTTACTTGACGAGTGTAGATCATCTGAAGAGGTGAAGGTCTTACTCTCCGCCCAAGAGAAACCAACAGACCTGGCCAAAGATGCTAATCCGTGTGATGCATTTCCTTTACTACTGACGGCAATGAAATTGGAGCAAAAACAGGTACTTTTTTGTAGTTTGGGTTTTAAACGAAATCTCTAACATAAACAAAATGTTGATTCAAATGTAATAGTCAAGACATAAGTGTCATGCATATAAATGTTTTCGCATAGCTCTGCTAGACCGACTAGAAACAAACATTACACACAGAAAATATTATTATTTCTCTTAAAAGGATTTTGCATTCTGCAGTTTATTTTCTTTTTAAAATTTCCAAATTTTATCCAAATTCACGATTAATGTGTAATAAAGGTAGTGTATTCTAGTTGAAAATAAAGCATCAAACGAACCTCTAGATATATAAACATGTTCCTTAACTTTTCTAATTTCAGTTTGTAGCACATGAGAAATGCCAAGCCCAGGTATCAGAGATCTGGTTTAAGGGTTTACAAGCCATGAGATATCTGAACAGATTTGAGTATTTGTTACTGTCCATACCCATCGGTATCACAGTTTTACCAATCCTTTCTATAGTGTATATAGTTGCCCCGTGGAGCAAGGTAAGACAATAATGAACATACTAAATATTTAAACATAAAATTAGGAGATGTGCCGTGATTGTCCATGAGACAACCATCAGCAAAATGACAGTCGAATTTTAACTTCTACAGGTCACTTTACGACCTTCAATAATGATCCGGATTCAATGTCATAGCGGAAGCTGTAAAAGGTCCCGAAAATACAAAATTAGTTACTTATTTTCAAAACACGACGATCGTCCTAAAATATTTAAAAAACGGTGAACAAATAAGAATAAATGACTAATTAAACAACAAATGCTTATATTTATAAAAATGAAAAGATATGGGGTAAGAGGCTGTACTCCAACCACGAGAAATAATTATACACTCTGTGTAACGTTAATTATAAATCCGAACAACAAAAAGAAAAATTAACTTGAATCTTTTTTTAACGAAATTTTTAAATCATGCAGAGAACTTCTTTGTAGTATACTTTTTTAGTTTTACTTTGATGTGTATTTCCTTGTCTATTGCTTAATAATAAGATTTAATGCAAATTAAGGAAAAATCAAAGTAAATGAAAATATAAATTACCAATGTTAAATAAATAGGGAAAATTTAGGTATGCTATATGTACATTTCAAGGAGTAACCTCTCATCAGTAGCATTAGAACCAAAACATAAGATGTGAAAGATTCAAAAATAGCAAAAGAAGCACTCAAATCCAAACAAAGCGAAATTCATTTAAAAATTTATTGTATCTTACAGGTGACGGTATTACTAAATACTCCATCAGCACGATTCCTCAGTTACACATGTTCTTTCTTGGCATTCCTTTGCCTGGTTGTTGTAGCTAAATTACAATACAGTGACATGTGGATATCTTTGGCTTGTAACCATACCCCCGTCAGTGCCTACATTCTCGTCGGTTTAATATTCATGTGGATTTTAGGTACGTATGAATGTTATCGTCATACAGCGGAACTTTTCTTTAACAAAAAATATAGACGTTTTATATTGTAGAATGGTCTTAGAATCGAGTAAACTAATACAACAGCAGAAACAAGCATGCAAATTTCTCCTGATTCCCCAATAAAATGTATTTATACCAGGATTTTAATCAGGAAATATGTTGGTAGTCTCAGTTGAAAATTACGATGAGACATAATGTGCAATTATATTATATTCAAAAATGCTAAAAACATTATATTATCCTTTTATTTAGGATGGATATGGGAAGAAATCAAACAAGTTTGGTCATCTGGAATCGAAAACTATGTTGGATCAGTTTGGAATATTATTGATTCATTAATGCTGACTTTTCTGCTTGCCTCGTTCACATTGGATGTGATTGTACCAATCAAGGTTGCCATGGCATTTACAGATAACCCATTGATATTAAACGTATCTGGAGAAATGTTGAATCTGTCCGAACTATTGCATTGTTATGAGTCGTCTGAGGTAACTGAAGTAGACGAATGTCCATCCACCAGCTATGCAATAGGCGGTGAGTTGGTGATATTTGGAAAATTCCCTTTTTCTTCCTGAAAGTATTGTTACATGAAAACTAATTGAAAAATGAACGTTTCATGAAGTGAGCCTCTCACATTTTGGTTATTCTCTTTAATGCAATTACAAAATCTGAAAAGAGGATTTAGAAAGAGATTTAACTATCTTACCAGCAACAGAATCCGGTGCTTAAAATATCAAAGGTGTCAATGTGTGTCCTGTGCTCATATTGAAATTGTTGATTTTTGTGAAAAATTAAAGTTCCGACAATGTCTTTATTTTTTCATTTCTCTTATCGCCAAGCTTATTTAACTGGCATTACGTGTAAATATATGTCAAAAGAAAACCTTTTTCATTTTATAAAATTTACAAATCCTGAGAGCAAAAATAGTTACAATGGAAAACGACAAAATTTTCCATTTTTCAGATGAGTGGAGAAAAACTAAGAAAATGTATAAAAAATCGAAAATATACAAAAGTTACCGGAATCTTTTTTTATATTTCATTTTTTAAAGATTTATAATGATTACTTCAAGGGATTTTTCGAAAACTGGTAGAAAGTAAGAGACCCAGTTCATGAAATGTGCAATACTAAACATTGGAAAAGGGAACTAAGTTAAAAAAACAAACAGAAGAATAACCTTATTATTCTATAGACTGTTTTATTTAGTTGAATATGAATAAAAAATCGAAGATACCAATGGGGAAGACAGAAATCGTAAAGTCGGAGGACAAACAAGACCAAGGCGAACAAAATGAAACATAAGACGAAAAAACATATTACACACAACACTACACTGAAAACTTAAGCCGGAGTAACCGGAACATAATAAAAACTAGTATGAGTTCAGGTTCTTCGGAAGGGTAAGCAATTTCTGCTCCTCTAGTCAGTCTAGTGTCATCCGTCTTGTAATACAGTAGTCTAAGCCGGTATTAAGTCACAATCGATGTTGGTCACAACCGGTATGGGAACGGTTTGTAGTCATGACATAGGGAAGATATCCATAGTAATTTGTGAAATGGATATTTCCTACCTATCAACCAAATCATGATGGCGACCGAAACAATTTCGGAGTGATGACTTTAATTATTCGACGAAAATTACTTTTTTCCTTAGCTTTCTTTTCAGCAGCAACCCTTTTTTCAATAAAATACTAAAGGGAAGCACATGCCGTACAGTAGCGTTTCAACTCAGAACACACACTCCGTATAAGGCGCGGCTGTCATTTTGATCAACATGAACGGAAAGCTTACAATGGGGAAAATCAATGTCATCTCTCTTTTCGTAATTTTGTTTCTCTACCCACATTCACTGTCAATTTCCAGGGGTATGTATAGCTATGAAGCAGACATTTCTGTTTCTGCTGTTTGATTTTAAGTTTAATGGGAAAGATGCTTTCACCAAATTTAGAGTTATTCAGAAAAAGAACATCATAAATATAGCTGATCATGAAATCAAGAGATTGAGCCAACTTTTTCTCTTTAAAGAAGGCTCTATATGGAGTCGGTTTCATACGAATAAAAGAATAAATCGTCGAGAAAGGGTGCACATTGATAGCGATTTGAATGCCGACAGTCTGTTGAAACCGAGCATTTTGCAAATGTTATCTTCAGGGTACTTTTTATTAAAATCACAGTGGTTAATCCCTTGAACCAAATATTTATACCTGCTTTTGCCATCATTTAAAACAAAACAAAGGTGAACCAAACCTTTCATTTTTTCTTTGAGATATGAATAAGGAATAGTGGTTTAAAGGGTGGAGAAAATGATGCTATTGCATGAGGAAAGTGGACCCTCATTTGAGACATAATAACACATCTTTGGAATTTTTTAGAATCCACCATTAATTCATGTCACCTCTAGCATGGTTTGTTTCAAAGTAACTCTGCTGATAAAAAAGCTGTCAGTAACAAGAAATGATGAGGTTTTGTGGAGCATTTGGCACACCTGCAATGTAATGTTGCTTGTAAAAACACTTACGCAGCTTTGGAATCCAGTAAAGTGAAGGAAGATCAAAATCTTCATGTCTTAATGAAATTCCAAATGAAGACAAAATTGACCGATGATTATCGCGAATTTATTCTTTGTTAATGTCGTCGGGGTAAACTTGTATATTGGGATGTCAAATTCATTGTCACGCCCATTTCCTGATAAAAAAGTCATGTCAACACTAAGATCTTAACTTTCATTTTCAATTCTAAATCAAAATTTGTGAAAACATTTTATATCCTCACTTAAATGTAGACAATTTCTTTTATTTCAATATGCAAAAAATAGTCTGGCAGGAATTCGAAACGAATTCAAAATTTATTTTTATAGTTCTAAATGAAGTACATTGTTCACCATAATGATCAAAGGCATAAAATGTTGAAATATTGTTTTTAGTCTCTTGGGAGCCAGCATGGGTTCCAGATCCTGAATTAATATCAGACATTATGTTTACGTTTGGAATTATACTGAGTATTTCCAGAATATCGTTTATCATGCCCGCAAATGAGACCTTTGGAACCATACTTGTGTCATTTTACCGTACATTCACAGACTTGATGAAGTTATGTGGAATGTTTTTGTTGATATTGCTTGCGTTTTCCTGTGGACTAGCTACTCTTTATGCCGCACATAGATGCCAAACAAGTACATTCAGCAGGTACGTTATTCGTCATTTTAAAAAAGATATCTTTCAAAAATTTGTTTGTCGTGTTGACCGAATCCTTCCTCTCTCACTCTTTATCTAAAACAATAAAACTGAAGGTTAATTTATGATAACAATGATAAAAGAATCATAGTAGATGTCCCTGCCGTCGAATGTGGATTCCCATTTCGCTTTGTTTGGATTTGAGTGGTTCTTTTGCTATATTTGAATCTTTGACTTCCTATGTTTCGGTTCTAATGCTACTGACGAGAGGTAACTCCTTGAAATGTACAAATAGCATACCTAAATTTTCCATATTTATTTAACATTTGTAATTTTGTATTTTGTGCTTTTATTGGTCGTCCTCTCATTGAAATGTATCTGTAGGACTTTTTACAATGAGCTATCAACATTATCAAGAAAACCATGATAAAGGACAGCGAAATATAGATTTTGGCTCAATATAACGTATACAACCCAAACGGCATTTCTTTAAAGTTGTGGTTGTAAACTTTAGTATCCAAATGCCAACTCAGCCTCTGCCGGTTCTCATATTATATAACTTTGTAATCGAAGTTATCAATCGCAAAGTCCTATTATCAACATATTGTTTCTGGAACAAAGGGTCGTTGGGTATTTAGGGAGCTTACATAAATCTACAATCCACAGTCCCGTTTGGTAGTACAAAAAATATCTATTTCTGTCTATTGGTTGGCGTAGACCTGTACATATTTTCTGCTTACTAATGCGAACAACAAATGCTGGCAACTGCCTTTGAGTAATTTTTTGCTATCCAATTTGCATTTTGAAGAGCCATCAAATCACTGTCCATTTAGTACTACCTGCTTTCTTTCCCGCGATACAAAGTGAGCAATACTGGTTTGGTGTCTTTCAATTTGTGTTAGGGGACCACCATTGATTTTTCAGGGGGAGAGGAGGATGCAGTTCCTGCATCTTCGCAGTAATTTAAATGTCCTTGTACGAGATGAAAATAAATATTCATGCACAAAGCAGGTTGAACGTAAAATTTTCAGCCATGTATTTGAAGAATGTACGAAAGAAAAGTTTCTGCCTTGTGACAACGGATTAAATATGGTCGTCTTCTTATAAGCAAATGTTTTATTTGAAAGGAAAAAGTGTGGAGTTGAAGTAAAAGAATTCACCACACCTCAGCACAAAATTCCAAAAAAACATGAACATGCTTTTTGAAATCATCCCTTTAGAACAGTTCAATTACCTCTCTTGACTCTCTCTTAATGTACCTAGAAACTGGTCAATAGTTTGTGATCTTGAAAAAAATGATTATTAATTTCCCTACAATATTTTAAATTGAAAACTTAAATAAAATATTTATCAGGATCCAGCTTTTCTGTTCTTAGCTTCTGGGCTTGGCAGGATTGTAAATGTCATATTTTGGGAATTTCAGATATTGTGATTCAATTTCAACTCCAATTTCACACATTTTAAAATCCAATAAAAGTACTGTCAGTCAGCAATATACAAAATTACCAATATTGAATAAATGTGGAGAATTTCTGTATGCTATATGCAAACTCTCATAAGTAGCACTAAGACCAAAACATAGGAAGTCCAAGATCTGAGCATAGCAAAATAAACACTCAAAACCCAACAAATCGAAATGGGAAGCCGAATCCGACGGCAGGGACAACTACTTAATGCAATACTTTTGGAGGTTTCCGTATTTTTAGTGCTTTATGATTTTAACAAATGCAGCAAACTTATGTAAAACATTGTTTGATAAACTTCATGTCAGACAAATCAGTCTAGCGGTGATTATTGTTGAAGACTTGCTGTTACGGTTTGGTTTCCACGAGCATGATGCAATAAAATTAACACTTTACACCTTTGTTTACCCGCAAGCGTCTTGTCGGTAACGACACTATGTTTAGATATTCATCTCATGAATATTAAAAGGGGAGATAATTTGGGCGAAGAGGCTCTCAGCCTGATATCGCCATTGAGCGCACATCGTATTACACATTTTACTAAATTAGAAACGGGTGCAGGGGTATCATTTATTAAGCTCACTCACATCACCTCTAGTTAAGCTTAGTTTTATAATTGCTAGACAGGTATTTCAAAAGACATAAGGCAAACATACACAAACAAATCTTTTCAATCTGATTTCAAACAGCAAGATGGTTTTGATTATTCCAAAGATGTGTTTGCTAGTTTCAGTGGTACCTTGTTCCTGTTGGTATGGTCATTATTTGGATTTGGACCAGGCGAAGCTCCGGACTTAAATAAAGATGCTCCAATGAGTTCTCTCACAAATAATCCATCACGCAATCGTTACACAGAGTATCTAGGCTACATTCTGTATGGTGTTTACGTCTTTGCTGCTTTGGTAGTCTTGATGAATTTATTAATCGCTGTTATGTCACTAACATTTGAAGAAGTTCAGGTAACATTTACAATTATTATATTTCCTGTCGCGATAAGCGCTTAGTATTCTTAGAACACTATATTTTAGGCATAGTGCATGTACCGTGACATAAATGATTTACAAAAGCCAGGTGCTAGAAATTAACTATGCGTTTCATTCAATATAATAATAGTAATAATAATAATTTATTAATCATTTTTATTGATTGTGACGGTAAAAATTTGAATTCTGTATAGGCAATAATATGTCATTGTTAGAAGTTGATTTTAAGTTACGGTTTTGCATCTCATTAATTTTTGTAGGGATAAATGTTCTGGAGCAAGCGCATTTACTACTTTATACATCAAAATGGTTTTTTGGTGTTTTGCTCTGTAAGGAAATTTTAACCACTTCAGCGAACTAAACATGGAATTTGGGTGAAATATCGCAATCACGTATAACTCTAATTATTTATAGGTGATAATTCTGTCTGAATCTTGTTTTGTTACTTTCTCAACAATGAACTGCAGTAATCGATATAGGGTAAAACATAGGAGTTGTAGATTAAATGTCTAACATAAACAGGTAGAGATATTTTTCATGAAATATTTACACAGACATGGTCAACATGTATAACCCATTTCTTTTTTTCATAAACCTCTATTCCAATCAGTTCGTAGGAATGTATATTTTCAGTACACTTTTCGTCTATTTGAACACATAATTCGAGTAGACTAGAAAGTTTGTGTTTTAACTTATAACCATGCATTTGTTTTCATGCCATTGTTATCACGCCAACTTTTGACCAAGATTTACACCATTTTGTAAAATAGTATTAATATTATCAATAGTTTATCATAAAATGTAATGTAGAATCATCAGCATATAAGTCAATACTAGATTTATCGACATGGTGATGTAATTCTCTTCAGCCATTTATCAATAATCTTGGTTAAAGCTGTATGACATGAATGACGTTGTCGGAAAACAGAATGTGCTAATTGTAGTAAATTTTATATCACTTAAATTATTATACAACTGAGATAATGCATGTCTCTGAGAGATTATTTATATTGGATTTATTTGGATAATTTGAAGGAATCTCTGTTGGCCCTATATGTAAAGGTGTGACTTTGGCAGATTTGAATTTTTTTGAAAGCAACCACTAAAAATGCTTCTATTAATAAGAAATGGTAATTATGGGGATATTATATCTCCACATGTTTTAATAAATTTTGGTTTTATGACATCTAATCCTGCAGATTTATTAAAATTCAAGGTATTAACTATTCAAATACCTCCACAACTGAAATCAGAATCAGATCAAAATTTTTGTTTAGTTTTCCAGAGGTGATTTTTTTAATAGAGAAAACTGTATCGGGATGGTTATCTCCAACTAGCTTATAAGCTACTGATGAAAAGTGATCATTAAAAGCATTAACTGGTGCGAAAAGTTTTATTTTCATATTTAAGTTTTGGAGGGAATAATTTTCAAATTGTGTATTCAATTCAACTGTGCCACTAGTGGAGCAGAAGTTTCTCATTCTTCCGGACACCTGAACTCAATCTGGTTTTCGTAGGGTTCGTGTTACTCCAGCTTTAGTTATCAGTGTAATAGTGTGTGCTTTATGTTTGTCTTTCGTTTCATTTTGTTAGCCATGGTCTTGTCTGTCTTCCGACTTAACGATTTCTGTCTGCCCCTTTGGTATCATTGAATTCCTATAAATATGTTTGATAAAATGAGAAATATATTCATTTTTCTTTTATCTGAGATAAAATTTTGTTTTTATCAAAGAAGCCCTGTTTTCTCAAAAATACAGCTGAAGAAACCGCTTTTATTTCCCATTTTCTTCGTTTTGCGGTGCTTTTTCGATAAGTCGACGTACACCTTAAAAACTCCGACCTGCCTTTCTGAACCAAAATTAACAACAAATTACAATTAGTTGTCATTTTAAAAGTTTGTTAAGTTGTCAAAATAGTACAATATAAAAAAAGATTTTGCTGTTTTCAGCAAATTTGCAAACAAAGTTTCAAACTTTACACCAAAGGCTTCGTGGTTGTCTACATTAGATTCATATTTCAGAACCTGCTTGAAAAAAATTGATAATCGCTTAGGAAACATAATCTGAATAAGGAGGAACAATAGGCCCTTCGGCAGCTTAAATCAAGGTCTGACATTGTGATAAAACCAGCTGACAAAGTGGGGCAAATGTTGCGTGGGACGCCCAAACCTATATATTTGAAGGCGAATATCAACTCGCCAACCCTAACTTCTACAAATAAAGTATATAACACAATTACCGAACAAACAGTTGAAAACCAACAATACAAAAAACAATCAACAAAAGGTGAAACAAGTCATCAAAGAGGCTGTTGAAAATGAGCTTCTACCTCAGGAATCCATGCATATGATCGTTCGGCAAGCTCGTGCATCTTGTTTTTATATGTTACCCAAAATTCATAAACTTGGAAACCAATAGTATCTGCCTATAGCTGTCCTACGAAGAATATTTCCAGCTTTCTACATGAAATTGTTATGCCTGAAGTGGAATTTACGTACGTACGTCAAAGACACAAACCATGCGCTCAATATCTTTGACAATTTTCGACCTTTAAATGAAAGTTT
>JAULBM010317282.1:0-13754 GCA_032357055.1 Geukensia granosissima | reverse complement strand
AAACAAGGCCACCAGACAAATCTTATTTCTGATTGGCTGATTCATTAAAAAATCTTCTCCTCTGAAACTTCTTTGCCCAAATGGCAGGTGAGCGATACAGGCTCAGCCTCCTGAGCCTCTAGTTATATCTGGTGAGCCCAGAACCAGATTTTAAAAATTTTAAACGTTCCACCATAGAAAAATACATTAATTTTCAGATTTAATTAGTCTCAGAAAAAATAATTAATTGTGAGTCTTGAACTTGTCTAGACAAGTTGAAAGTTTCCCGTCTCAGACTTTCGAGTCTTCAACTCGTCTAGACATGTTGAAAGTATCCCTGTCTCAGACTTGTCCATTTTACTTTATGCTAAAGTTTTGTTAAAGGGAAAAAATCACACCAGATAGCTTTCTGGGTGATGAGATGCTGTGGGTAGTTTGGTTCACCATTTTATTTTTGTCTAAGTAAATTCAGAATATTTTAAGGGTTTTACTAGTTGTTTTACCTTTCATTTCTCATATCCCAAATATTTTTATATTGCCTCAGTGGGTTTGTTGTTGCATGCTTACCTATGGTGGATGTGGGTTCAATTCCAGACAGGGTCAAGTCAGTGGTAAAAATTGTTACTTGTTGCTTGCAATTGTCTAAGCACACTCCATTTAGGAGCAATGGCTCATAGTACTAGCCTGACCACTAGTATGTGACTGGTGAAATCTGGACAGTGTTGGCTTAAAATTAAAAAAAAATTGACTGGCTATATTGCTAAAGTATGTTTTATTCAAGTCCAGGTCTAGAAATGTTGTAGATGGAATCCCTACCCTGCTCATTGCTAGAATAATCTGACCTGGTAGGATGATCCGTTTTGGGTAATTGTACCTTATGAGCTAGCACATTAAAATCTGTCTAGTTCAGAGCAGTGTACACATTATTATTTTATTGTCTTGAAGACAAACATGTAAGCAGCTTTAAGTAAGTCAATTCATTTGTGTATGCAAAAAGTTGTTAAGGTCTATATATTACTCTACCAGTCATTCTGATTTTAACATTTTTCAGACACTAATAAAAATTTAATCAAAATTGTACATTGTACAAATGTAAATTGAAACACAAAATGTGTACACAGTTTTTGTTAGTAAAGTGACATACCTGTTTTCGTCTGTTATTCATATTTAATATGTTAATGATACATGTACATGTATTTGTTCTTATTTATTATACATATACATATACATGTATGTCATGGACATCCTAGATAAAATTTGAACAGGAAATAAATGTACATTAAGTTGTATTTTGTCATGTCATGTTGTTAACACTGGCTGGAGACTAAAAGTAAAAGATACCGGGTACATGTATAATTTCATATGCAGCAATATATATTAAATGAAAAAGACTTTCAATATCCTTTATTTTTATAAGATGATTGTGTTTATTTGAACGAAAGAATATGGAATAGCTGCAAGAAAGACATAATCCACATATTTTCTCATTAAGTTGTTGCCTTTATGTTATTTAACAAACTGTTGAAATAAATGTCTTGTGTGAAACTTTCTTCTCATCATAATACATTTATTAAAGTCATTGTTTGAAGTACTTTCTGTTTCCTGTTCTTAGGATGTTCCTCATTGTAATGTAGCCGTAAAATACAGAATTGTCACTAATTCTCTAACTGTGTACTCCAGAGTACAGTGGATCTTTGATTGCTCAAACTCAAATAGCAAGGACATCCTAGTTACCTGGACCTCTTTTTCAGCCTGTTCAGCATTTTTTATTATACCCCTCAGACAAAGTTTGGGTGGTATATAAGAATCATCCTGTTTGTTTGTCTGTCTACATACCTTGTAGAGCATTTAAACTGTTTAATGGATATCAATGAAACTTTACATGATTCTGTCAAGAATATTTGACACAATTGTGTAGATATGCACAAAGGAAGTAGCTTCATTTCTGCTAATTCCAAGGACAGATAATCCATGTGTGTAGCGTGGGTATCTTTTGTGAGTTTTGCTCACAGTTTGTCTTGTTGCCTGTGTTTGAAGACTGAAGTTTGACTGCATGTTATGTTCATTATTATGTGAATATTTCAGACCTTATATTTTTCATTATATTTTCAGTAATATCCACACTCCTATCTACATCAAACATGATTGCATTAATGATAAAAATAATTTCTTTCAGGACCCAAAAGACACACCACCACCTACCAGAGTGGAAACAAAAGATGAGAGAAAAGAGAGAAAAGTAAATATTGACATCGCTTAATTCCCAACAAACAACAGAAGAAAGAAATGGGTTTGATAATACTAATGCAAATTGATTGAAAACAAGGTCAAAGGCTACTCAAGACTGGAAAAATCATGCTCTTCTTTTAAATGACCATGTACACATACATGTATACCAAAAAAAAAGACAGTTGCCAAATGTTGTTGTGTGTCTGTAATGTTTACTGTTTTACAGCAACCAGATTCTTCAATAATGTATTTAATTGCATAACATTGAAATGTCATTTAAACTGCACTTAAGATCAGTTCAGATGATTGAATTTGCTGACATGCAATGTTTACCAATATAGTCTGCAGTGAGTAAATTGGTCATATTTTTTAAATTCTGGCTGCTTACATTGACGTTTTGTCTATAGATAATGTTGCAGTCATTTATGAGGATATTGAATTACTAAATGTTCAATAATAGCAGACTGAATCGTAAGAGTTTTGTAAGCTACAAATTACCAATCAAAAATTGACCAGAAGTAGTTTATTTAGAAAAAAATTAAGAAATAGAGGAAAATCTAAATCTTAGCTGTTTTATGAAAGAAAAATCAGGTGAGCTGGTGCCATTTTGTCTTTTTCTTTGATTCTTAAACAAAGGAAAATGATGTACTAATTGTACAATGAATTCAATGTTAGGGCCTCAAAAATGGGAAACATCCAAACAAATTGTTGAAACAAATGTTATAATCCCATTGTAGCAATAAATGTATTGTTGGCTTTTTGTTAGATATACATTATTGTGTATTCAGATTTAATTGCTTAAAATCAGTTGTTTACCAGTACTTATATGGTATTTTATAGAGAAAAGAAAGAGCTGAACAGATTGCCTACAAACTAGAACAGGATTTGGCTCTGTGTAAGTATTGAGTTGATTTGGTGAGCTATAAAACACCAAATCACAAAAATAATGTAGTATTTCTTATGTAAATCTAGACTTTATTTTATGATTGATCTACTAGTACATGTTCATTTTCAAGGTTACAAACAGAAATATGGGCAATGTATGTTAAACCCATTACTTAAACCCTGTAAGGCTTGGTACTTAGTCATTGTGTTCCCCCCAGAAACTTTCCACAATTCTTAAAGACTAACAGAACCAACATAAACATCAAAGGTTGAAGAATGGGGGTGCCATTATGCATGAATTTCACCCACCATGATTTACAGTTGTATTTTCTACAAGATACTTTGTTTAAATTTACTACACACCATCATTCAGATATTTCATGACTGGAACAAAATATATTAAGACTCATTAAAAATGTGACTTGTCCTTAGCTTCACCTGGATGGATAACAGACATAGATTTGAATTGTGAAGAACTAGACATTACTGACATGTCACAAAAAAGGCACTTGTCAGTGATTTTGGAAGCATTTTAGAGCATATGGGAGCATTATTTCTGCCAATCAAAAATTTAAACAAGACGACAAAAAATTTATAATTTGCAGCGAAAATGCATTGAAGTTGATAGACATTTTCCAGATTTTTGTTTTGGCTTAATTGAAATAGATGAAATAATCAACAATTAATTATAGATCAAGAAACCAATCCTTTAACCATTTACATTATGTTTTCAAGAAAATCAATTCCTCATTTCTCGACATGATTCATTCCTAATGACCTAGAAAGGTATCTTACCTGTGGTTCCACCTGTGCATTTGATATACCTCTCATCTCAAAGAGCAAATATGCCAAACTTTGTCACATTTAAGCCCTTATTTTTCACTCATAGCTTTTACTCAGTATTAGATGGAACTGTATTTAATTTCCATGTTTCTACCCAGTGTTTAATGAAACATTTATCTCTAAAAAAGCGGATATTCTTCACTAGCTATTGATTAGGGTGGGTTGTGATGCTGGAGGATTGCAGCATTATCTTTGCGTGAAGGCTTCTTGCTCTCTTTAATAAGACTTAAATTGATCAAAGTTCCCAATTAATACTGGATAAAATAGCAGGAGCCAACTGATGTCAAACGTAAATTTATATGTTGCATAAGCTTTAAATGGTTCATCTTTATCTAGGATTGTAACACCATCCATAGAACATTAAATTCAAATCTTATAATCTGCAATAATTCCCCCTCAAAAAAACATTTCTTTTACTCTTGTTGAATTAATTGCCTTTAATAATAATAAATCTACTAGCCTTTTTTGCATTAAATATGTTGAATATAAATGTCTGCAGGCCTTTCTGAAAAAAATCCACTTTTCTATTTTATATGGAAAATAGGGATGTGAGGATTTTGTTGGAAATTGAAAACCAAATGCAAAATTTGTAATATTTATAAGAGTAATGAATGTTACTTGATGATACAAGATAAAAAGGCAATGGGTAGTATTTTAAGGGGAGTTTCACTGTTATTTTTAGACTTATTTGCTACATGTATATACTATCTCATTGGGCGAATATTACTTATGTAAATATTTCATCTTTAAAGTTCATATTTTTACTCCTTTGTCATATTTGTGGTAAATGTTTAATTGTTAGTTTTATCAAATTAAATATGGCAGTGTGACAAAGATCTAGTCTAAATCTTTTTGTTGTCATGAGAGCTGTCAACACCTTTTTTTTAAACTGTGTTATTTAAAAGACAGCAATCTGATTATTCAGTTAATTAGTCTGGGTTATCAGCAGTCATTATATCTGTTCTAATTAAATAATTCTATATCAATGGGATATATAATTTTTTATTTAAATCTTTTGAATATTAAAGAGGAGTTGTACAAGGTTACATCATGTGAGCCTTACATTTCATTATTAAGAGGCTTAAATAAAAGAATTAAGGATTAATTTTGTCTGCATGCAAAAATTTTTGTAATTTATTGCCTGTTGATGAATTACGCAATACAAAGAATTAACAGCTGAATTAAGCATTTTAATATTTGACCTAAATGACCTTTTGTGATGTAAATTGTTTAATGTCATTTGTTTTATTAAGCAATGCATGAACTGGAAATAAATTTCCTAAACTTAGGGAGAATAATTTGTATGATACAGAATGCCATTTTCATTAACATTTTAAAATGTTATTTTTGGTTTAAAAGGAAAAACATAAAGAGTATTTTTTAAACAGGAAATGTTCATTGGGAATCATTTGCAATTTTATCCAATACCATAGTGATCACCAATTCAGTCTGACATGTGATTAAAATAAAACAATAGGCACTAACACCATCCACAAATTTAACCTATCACTAGCAGATGCCCTTTAAATAGAAGTGAGAGTAAACTCCTCAGTAAGGGAAATTTTTAGACATTGATGTGCTGTTTCGAGTTTTTTGAATGATAATCAGATCTGTAGTAAGTGACCATCTGTCTTATGGGACTCCAATAAGATTTTAAAGTTTCCTTGCAATGTTACAAACAAAAGTTAAAACTACCCCAAAAATTTGAATCTGCCAAAATTCATAAAATGTAGAAATCTTAAATCCAATACTATTTCAATGCTTCTTGACATTATACATGGTAGTGTTATTACCTGCGCTGGCCTGATCAAATTTTGTTAGTAGTTCCCACAGTTTATAAATAAGATATTAACTAGGGCAAAGGGAGATGAAATTTTGACATTAACTCAATAAAATAAGATAATAAAATATTCGATGTGAGTGATGTTGATAATGCTGTAAAGATCAGTAATCCATAGTTGGTTGTCCCTTTGCCAAAAATACCGGATACAAATCGACAGACTAATGCGTCAGTTCCATAGGGATAATTTAACAATTCAATGATTCTATGTAACAGACACCATAGTAACCATTATATAAACAATTGGTGGTAGAATTCGCTAGGTCAGTAAAATGTCTTTGATCAGTTACTCACATTATGGTATTCCTGAAATCAGCAATGAGGTTTTTACATCAAGATGGAAGATCTTTAATTTACTCCAAAAAATGACCTACCAGTATATATAAGTTGGACAATTTATATTTTTTTTATTAATTTTTTTATCAGTAAGCAGGCCCTCTGTTAGATCTTGTGTACAAACAAATAAGTCTCTTAAAGAAGGCGCCAGTGCACTCCTTTAGGAATGCAAAAAATTTGTGATCTATTTTTATTATGGGCCTGTCATAGTTGATGGCCTAGCATTATAGACAGAAAGGTTTCCGTTCAATAACTTGTGTTCTTTGATTTGGATCCATTTGAAATTTCAACACATTGATACTCTCAATATAATTCAGGTTGGGATTAATTTTTGATGATCTGGCCCAACCAGTATGAAAGGAAGAACTTTATGAGGATTTTTTTTTTTTACTTTCAGCGGTAAATTTCAT
The DNA here is from genome assembly GCA_032357055.1 of Geukensia granosissima. NCBI lineage: Eukaryota > Metazoa > Mollusca > Bivalvia > Mytilida > Mytilidae > Geukensia > Geukensia granosissima. The sequence continues at coordinate 7,232 of JAULBM010317282.1, read as the reverse complement.
TTTTGGTCTGATTTTCATGTGTTTATTTTTTGTATTCTCCATGACAAAGCCATCATTACAAGCCACCTGTGCCTTACCTATCACTTAAAGTTATTGAGATATATGAGGCTGAAAAATTACTATGTCCTTATTTTTGAAACATTTTTATTTCTCATTTGATTTGATGGGAAATTATAATGATTCCCTATGAAAATTGCACAAAAGTTACCCCAAGCATTTTTATCGTGTTAACAAATTTAATATTAAAAGGCATGAAAAATTTTGATCATTCGATTTTGATGTGTTTTTTTTTGGATTTGTCTCTATAAGATCTTTCAGTGTCATGTTGACAGATTTTCTCTATCTCCTACCATTTTGAGATAAAGGAAGTGGGGAAAAATTCGCATGATATGTAAAAAAATTTTTTCATTTGATTTTGATGGGGTTTTCCTTGCAACAAATTACTCTCAGCATTTTTGGTAGCTGTTACTGGTCCAAGGGTCCATACATGTAGGTTAAAAATTTTTACCGTCCTGAATATGCATGAAATATTTGCCACTGGACGTTAAACAACAATCAATCAATCAATCATAAAAATTTTTATTTTAAAAAAAACCGAATTTTTTCATCTGATTTTGATGGTTTGATCGTAATGAACAATGCAACAAAAATAACATGGGTTTCAAAATAATTGTTGATCAATTCATAAAACAGCGTCCAGTCTTACAGAAATGTATATTTGATCACATTTTAAATGTAATCATTCTGTGCTTGCCATGCACCTCAGTTGCCAACAACGCTTCAAATTGGGCAGGCACTCACTCTTTCAAAATAACTTAACCATAACTAGAAGTTTTCTATAAAAATGTTGTAATATTGCATGAGATTTTACCAAAATCGGTTCTATGGCTATGGAACAGTCATTGCACATGAAATATTTGAATAATTTGGCTTACTACTAATGTCCTGTAATTTTTGTCAAATTCTCATAGTATCTTGTCTGCATTTATTTCATGTCATTAATATTTTTTTATTTTATCATTGTTTCTTTGAAATACTTTATTCAAAAAAAGCCATTTAAGAATTCCAAGATGAAATCCTTGTCAGTTCTTCTTGGGTTTAAACACCGAAACCTGCTAATACAAAAACCATGAAAATCAAAAGAAACCTATTTCCTCCCTAATTTTCAAATGCCTTTATATTAAAATGTGCAAGCTGATCCATCACTTTGTTTTTTCTACTTCAATATCAAAGTGTTGAAAAGCTAACACAACCATTGAAAACCTTTTGCTTAAAACTAAAGTAGTGAACTTAAGATTCAAAATATTAACCCTAATAATGTAAAGGTTGTAATTCTAACTATCATAACCATTTGTTAATATCTGCATTATAAATGTAAATTTTTTAATGTCTGAGGATAACTTTCTTATATTAGGTGACTCTGAGGCAGTAACATTTTTACTATTATGTCTCAACCTTATTATGACATGAGGTAATGCAGTGTGCTGATTTAGCAAAAGGAGGTCATAAAATTATAATAACAGTCTCAGTTAACACATTGCTAATGAAAAGAACACAACTATCTTGTATGTAGACAAAAATTTGATGGATCACTACCATCACCAACAATCAAATGAATTATAGAGATGTAAAATAGGTTAATAGGTTAATGAGTGACCTTTAGTACTATTAAGTAAATAAGCCGCTTTTAGTTCTATTTCATACATTGTGAGTCTTATCTTTATGATCTTCCCTCAAAAGGAAGTAGTTGATATCTAGTTGAAATCATTTTATGATTTGTATTATTATTTTACTGCAGTGATAAAGAAAATCATCCACATTGACCTAATACAAATATTTATTAAATAATGTCAACCAAAGAATTAAGAGAAATCAGGTCATCGTTACAGAAATGCTTTCCTTTATCATAATGTATAACAGGAAATTCAACTGCAAGGAAATAATCCTCTTCCAGTAATATTCAATTTATTGCCAAAAACAACTAAAATATTGGACAGAAATTCAAAAATGTGAAAGTTGAATAAAGAGGAATAACTGGTGAAAGAATACTATTGTACTTTAGAACAGATTAATTTAATTCATTGAATGTCAATGTGGGTTTTCTTTTTTAAAGTACAACAGTTTATTTCTGCTGGTATAAATACCATTTACATGCAAGTTCAGTATGTTGTTATATTAATAATCAGTAGGACAGACTCAGAGAGAGGTTTTCCCTGTCAAAACCAGACATTTTGGGGTTTCAATTTGACTCAGGATTCCAAAGAACATTTCTCAGGTGTTAAAAAACTTTGTGAACATTTAAACTTATTTTACAAAAGTTACTGGTAGTTTGATTTACAAAACTTTCCACTCTTGCCATTTTGTATTTCAGGGGATCCTAACACAAATCCAAGTGCTACAAGAGATCCATACAAGACCTTGTTTGTTGCAAGAATCGTAAGTTTCAATGTCAAATTAGATAAATGTATTTCAATGCCAGCATATAATTTGGGATTTTTTGCTAAAAAGAATCATAAAATGTAGAATTCTGCAAAGTTGGCAATTGAAACATATGGAATATATATTTTTGTTGTCATTACAGATGTCATAACTCATCCGACTCTTCATGGATGTTGTTTTTTTGTAACGTTAGTGATACAAATTGCTGTTTACATTTCAGAATTCATTCACTTCTGCCTTAACTTATCTGATAGAAATAATTGAAACTTTGACAAAATTGAATGAAAACATACATGCAATTACCCATGTACCTTTTCTCAACCGAGTCCTACTAATCTTTTACTTACTGATTGTGGATTTCTCTAATAATGTATGTTGGGTTACATTACATGTGGGCATCAAAATGTTCTTTCTTAGTATGACATATTTGAATGGCAGGAAGAAAATTAAATTTTTGATATTGTGAACAAGGGGGAGGTAATTCATGATCATGATAATTGTTGACATTCATTGATTTTTCCAATTACATGTAATGTATCATTTTGTATTTGCAACTCTGTTTACATAAATAAACATCATCTTAATCATAAAGATTGCATGCACATTTGTTTTGAGGAGACGAAAACATTCTGATTTCATTCATCTAAATGTGTAAATTTTCATTTCTTTAATTCTTCCAATGGAACAGTGCAAAGTTAACGGTGGAAAAATTTGTTTCTCATTTGTGGATTAACTGATAATTAAACATTTGGTAAATTCACTGTAGGTTTAGTAGAATACATAATATATCTAATGTTATAACATTATATAGAAATATTTCATTTTTCGAGTTAAGAATCCCCCAAACAGAAGGAAAAGATGTGTGTATGTGTTCTGTCAAATCTTTAAAAAATGGGTGGTTTTTCTGAAATCATTTAGTAGTTTACACAACACCAATTAGTAAATTTTGATGTTAGAGCAGTATCATTTAATCTTTAATTTATTATGTCATTTTATAATGGCTATTGTGTGTGCAGTTGGAAAATGAGTTGAAAGTATACAATGAATAACATACATGTAATTTGAATAATGTGTTGTTTATAAATCATGGTGCAACCACTTATTGAGGTCTCCTTGGAACAAGTTTCTGGTATTAAAACAACAAAATCTGATAGCCACAAAATCAAATGAATCTACAAAACATTATTTTTCCAAATGTTCTGCCATCGAACCAAAGTTAGGGAAAGTGTTTTCTGTCAGGAGAACAGTTAAATTTTAATGACATTATCATAGGTCTACCTAATCATGTCTGGGTAAACTGACCATGCAACACAGAAGCGAATTCAAAAGTTCAAATGTGTTATCAATGTTAGAAGTTGTAGAAAGCTAATTTGAACTGTTAAAAGGACAGGTAAATGATAAAATTTGACTGGTATATTTAAATTTGTTTGGTAGTATGTAGAGATTTCTCATTAAACATTGCAAGCTCAATGCAGCATTCAATATTTATTTCTCAGCTTATAACCCAAGTCCAACCCATTATACTCTTTATTCTGTGTAGAACAAGAGAAAACTGAACATTTCAGATTTAGATGACTTTTTTACAGCTCCCCGAGCTGTATATGCGGCAGGTGGCATCTGCAACTAAGCTTGCATGTCTATCCTACTAAGTGTGCAAATCAGCTTGATTTTATGCTTTACTTGTGCAATGGCTAATTTAAATTGATATCTAAAATGCTTCTGTCGTTTTAAATAGCACAAGAAATGTACAGAGGAATTTTTAAGCTGTAAAAGAAGCTTAACCTACATGCCAATCGGAAATTTATCATTACAAATTTATACCTACACGTGGTGTAGTTATTGTGTAAATTTATTTGAATTGATCTTTTGAATAATTCACTTTCGTGATTTTAAGAACTTGTAATGTGAGGAAACATATGGACAAAAAATTTAACATGTATATGAGGATAAATATTTTAATTAAATATAATAAATTATATCTGATACCATGTCACAGGTGACGTGTCCATGTTATTAATAGTAAAAGGTGTCGTGTTCATGTTATAATAGTAGTGTTCTGATGATCGATTTAAATCAGTTAGTTGGTCATCCCGATGGCAATAATCGATTGTGAAAGATCATAATCGATCATCGGAAAATTTCCCCGCCCTTTTCCTGTATTTGGTCAAACTTGAGCCAAAACTGTACCAACACAATTAAAACTAATAATACAACAACTAAATTGGTATAATAATGCACATAATGGGCAGGTTAATTAAATTACATATAACATAAAATAAGCATGCAACATGCACTTAGGTTCACATAAACAAAGGTCACAGGCAGTATCTATCTAGTGAATGTAAAAGAAGGAAACGTAATTCTGTTATCGAATAACCGATTCTGTAATCGATCATCGATCTGTTACAGTCAACCGATAGTAACCAATAATCGTTTCCAAAATTTTTCCGATTGAACAACACTACTTCCAAGTATGTAAAGAAGCGATCTTCCATTAGGAAAAGTTTAGATTTTAACTACCAATTAATTATACAGTATCAAACACTTTGATATACCATTTTAACTGTAGTACAGTCCTCATTAAAATTGCATAATTATTGAAATTTAAAAACCTTTAAAGATAAAAGGAAATGTGTTATATTTCAGAGAATCAGTCGACCAGTTAAGCCCAAAATAAAATAACATTATGGGACCTGTAGAAGTTAAAATTCTTGTGTGGCTGTCTCATGGACAATCATGCCACATCTCCTATTTTTTTATTATGTTCTCGTGAAGGGATTTGACAATGATCCTCATTAATTAATGAAAAGATTTGCCTATATTCATACAGAATTTCTTCAAATATCACAATTTTAAATTGAAAAAGAAAAAAAAATTATCCCTTCATTAAAGATTGGAAAAATTTTTGCTATAACCTTATACAGACCTCTGGCATATTTTTAAGACATTAGGACGTTATGATGGTTTCTACCGTGAGTTTATAAGTAACCGATGTGAATCGCAGCGTACAGCGAGAAATATTGTGTCTAAGGAATATAGGTTTGTCATTGCATCATTGGCATCTTCTTGGAAAAACACATTAAGATGCAATTATGAAGTTCATATTGGAGTTGATGATGTTTCTGACAATCCTTCAGATGATTGGTTGCAGGCCTTCAAAAACGAAGAATTAATGCAATTACTGGATGAAAAAGCGAGTACCGCTTGTAGGAATGTTTGATATGACGTATATTAATGAAAATATTCAGTCATATGTGGACGGAGCGATCGAATCAGGCTTATCACAACAGATTGAAGTAAAAACTAAGAAAGCAGCAGTTTCTTTACAAATTTATATATGATGTTATTAGCAATTGTTCCATAAACAACAGACAAATTGAAACGAATACTTTAGATATTGGTGAGTCTGAAAAAGTGTATTCTATTTATTCATTGTTATGCTATTTATATCTGGTTTTAATTATCAACATATTAATATGTTTGTCCATCTTTCATGTAGACAGACTAATATTCAATGTTCTTGACTTGACCTACATTCTGGGCACTTTCTCGATAAATTTAAAACGATTCTTGGAAAAAGACATGAAAGGTTTACAACTATATTTAAATTATACTTTATCGACGACAATGATAGTTTGTAGTCTGTCTCATGTTCAATATTTCACTGCGAAATAGGATTCAATCAGATTTCTTTAATTGTATGTCAAATTTGCGATTATGGCAGCTTTTTATTGACATGGATAACATCTCCTATCTGTATATAAACTGTTCAACGATTCAATTTCCGTTAAAATCTACAATTTAAGGATGCCTGCAATTATCAGTAATATATAAATATTATAAAATATTATAGCTATCTCAATTCTAATATTCCTGTTTCCTTATATTAACAGAACGGTGATAAAATATGCAATAAAAATCTCTTTGCACAAGCGAAAATTTTCCTACCGCTTCAAATTAATTTCAAATGTCTACGTATATACTATTCAACAGGATTGTTAAAATTTTAATTTCTGGTTATAAAACTGGTACCCTTTTTTTAAAAACAGCAAATGAAGCAGTGTGTTGAGTGAAATGTACATAAACATTTGTGACGTATAATGGTTTGTTTTTTCTGTTCCATCACCCTCCAACCGATGTCAAAAGCTTCGTCTGCTAAAAAATTGTAGCGACCATATGTCATAATCAGAATCGACTGAATTTCTTAGACCATACTTTATTGCCGTTTTATCATGGAATGACTTTATATTCGCGATATTTTACACCTTGCTCACACTTGGGGCAAAATATTCACGAATATAATGACAACCCATGTTTAAACGGCAATAATTTATGGCTCTCAAAAAGTATTACTGAAATAACAACAATTTAAATGATCTTATGCAAGCGAATAGGCTCATGTAATCACATAGTATATAAATAAGCATGCAAAGAAGGACAAATAATAGAGGGAGCTTCAATAGGACAAAACGGGTGGGGCGAACTTTCTAATTTCTTCATTGTAACTTCTATAAATTATATTTAATTATTCTAAGAAAGTGAAAATACTTTCTAGTCCAGGTAATAGAGACATCAATGTAATGAAATTATTTAACATATATCCTAGACAGAAACGTAGTCATGAGAAAAGACCACAAAAGCCTCGGAGTAAAGACCCACCTGACCCTAACAATTCATTAAGCTTAAAATACAGATATACCAACTTATTGTCTTCTGTACAACAACCTTTAGGCGTTCATTACATTAGGACTAATCTTTTTTCACTTCCAGTCACACTCCTGAAAGATCTCCGA
>JAULBM010317271.1:0-13754 GCA_032357055.1 Geukensia granosissima | reverse complement strand
TAACAAAATGTTCAAATGAATTTCCTATAAGGCCCTTTCATACCAAGTTTAGCTGTAGTGGCCATCTTAGTTGGTAGGTGGGAAGCCGGACACAATGTTGGTTGAGAAATATTACACCGAAGTTTGGTTGCAAATGGCCCAGTTTTGCAGACCAAAAGATTGTCACGTGAATTTCTCAAAGGGTCCTATCTTAAACTGTGGCAGCCTTCTTGCTTGGTCGGCGGGTATGCTGGACACATTGGTAGGTCGGCGGGTATGCTGGCCACAATTTTGGTAGACGACAATGGTATTTAAGTTTGGTTCCAATACGCTCAGTAGTTTCAGACAAGAACATTTTTAAATGAATATCCCAACGGGTCATATGTTAAAATGAGTTCGGCTGTGGCGGTCATTTTGGTCAGTTGGTGGGTAATAATTTTGGTACAGGACCTTCTAAGGACCATTCTGTCAAAGTTTGGTTGCAATGGGCTCAATAGTTGTGTACAAGAAGATTTCCATGTGAATTTCCCATAACGTCCTATTTTAAAATAAGTTTGGTTGTGGCGGCAATCTTAGTTAGTGGGTCGGGATGCCGGAAGCAATTTTTGTTGAGGACAATCTTAGGACTATACCATCAAATCTTGATCGCAATTGGCTAAGTAGTTTCAATCAGGAAGAATGGCAAACCAATTTCCCGTAGGGTCCTTTCGAAAAATTTGTGCTCCTATGGAGCAAACATGGTTGGTGGGCGATGATGCCGGAGATAATTTTGGTAGAAGACCATCTGCGGACCATTCCTCCAAAGTTTGTTTGCAATTTCAGTTTCAGACAAGATTTTAAAAATATAAGTCTCCTCTGACGATCAGCATTTCAATGGGCACCAATTGCGCTTCTCTCCTCGCCCCACTATTTCTTCGCTCTTTTAATGCAGAATTTCTTAACTAACCGCTCGTATTTTTCTTTTTAAGAGTCTATGCCTCGATCCGTCTTCTATTTGTTCTTTATTTTATAATGTAACGTTGTACAATAACTCATTTGCTAGTTTTCTCTTACAACAAAGATTCGATATAACATAACAAATGAAATTCGTGCAGTTTAAGTCGTCGATTTTTTTGCTTTTGTTTCATCGTTTGGTATGTTTTGAAATTATCTTGTTTCTTTGGCTGATGAACTTATGATATCGTATGGGTATTCTTCACTGGAATATGTGAATTATTGTTTCAAGATGTTGAAAATAATCACAGCAATCCATATAATTGGTAGCTCTAATAAAACTGATGGTACTTTTTCATCATATAAAAAAGTCTGTTTATTGGAAAACCAAACAAAGTTGTGACATTCTCTTTGTTTTTTTCAAAAAATAAAAGGGTTTGTTTCGCATTGTTAGTTGAACGTATAATTTATGTTAAGGTTTACAAAACGCATAATTCAAGACAATATTATATATATATATTTTTTAATTTATGTTTTTCAGATTCTATCAAATGAATAATCATATGAATTATCTTTTCATTTAATTAAAAAAAAAACAGCAGCCTTTAAAAACATGATAACTTTTGTTCACTGTGCTTGGTCCGATTTCCGTTCTTAATTTGGGTTGACTTAAACGACATAACCATTTCACAGATGACATCAAGTATCTTCCCAATGTCGTCAATTCAAATATTTTTTTCCTATACCGGTTTTGATTAACGCTACTTGATGGCTTATCGTCTGTGACTAACGAGTAGCAAGACACATGCCGCTAGTAGAACACAATTTTCTTATGTCTGATAAACTTGTAGTACATTTGATTTAAAATTATTCGACTATTTATAAAAAAATAAATATGTTGCTGAAGTCACTATTAATCATTTCTTCAAAAATTTCACATTGAGTTCTTAAATGTTTCAGATTTGAGTATGTTGTTGCGTGAATTCCCTTTCAAACAATTTCGGGATGATAAAACAGCATTGGAGAAATACATACATAATTATTTTAAGTTTGCCTTTTGCCTGATTTTCTGGTCTTATTTGTTTGATACGAAATATCCATTTCGCAAATGACATCACATATCTCCCCAATGTCGTTAAATTGATTGATCTTACTACATCGGTTTTGAATAACGCCTATAGTTTCGATCCATTCGCGTTGACAGTCGATTTGCATGGCTTTTACCGTTAGTAGAGCAAGTGTTGTTTATTCTTCCGGGCACCTGATCTCACCCTGATTTTTCAGGTACGTGTTATTAAGCTTAAGTTGTCAATGTAGTATTATAATAGAAAAATTCGAATTAATGAAAATATATTAAGAGACTTCAGCATTATGGATAGACGTATTTCGAAAAATATTGGGTAATAAACTAAATCTTAATCGTCATGTTCCGTAAAAAGGCAATTTTTCATCATAGTTTTTCTTCCTATACTATATTAGTGCCCAAGATTGGTCCAAAAGAGGCATAACGGTTTGTATCAATATTCTTTAGAAATGATTTTAAAGAAGGCGTAAGAAAAAAGTATTAATAAATGGTTTTAAAGACAAAAATACCATTTTAAACATAAAATATATTTATTGTTAGTTTAAACACAGCATTTAGAATTAAATATAAATATACGTTCGCTTAGAAAACTTACAGATGATTCAAGAGTGTTTGACGTTTGGCTTAAATCACATTTTATGTGAAATCTGCTGTACATTTTAGCAAAAAACCTTTCGTTCTACCTCCAACTGGTTAAGAGATATGAACAAAAAAAAACGTTTTTTGCAATTTGTAAAAATTGTAAAGCCCCGAACTTATGACTTGCCATAAGAATAAAGTTGTATCGGAGTAATGATAACTTCCTATACAAATTTTTAAAAAGAATTCTACATTTAAATTAATCAGTGTATTTTATGGGGCAGTTCGCGTCATGGATCATCTTTAAATGTAAAATGAATGATAAAGATTCTAGTATATAACATACTGTTTCAAGATTAATATACAAAATGAAAAGAAAACCTCATAAAACTTTTTCTTGCAAATAAAGCAGCCAATAATATCGTAGTTGTCTGTCTGTCGGAAATATTTAATATAGTTTCTCCGAAATGAAATTGATTGATCCAACATTTTTCAATTTACAAATTTGACTGAAAACAGATCACCTGAATGCTACAACTCAGTTAAAGATTGCATTTGACAATATAAGAGCTTCTACAAAAAACTTACTTTTAAAATTTGTAAAACGCCAATAAAAGTCTCAGCTTATTTCTCCTTCTAGTAAATACACCACCATTAATGTATCAAATCTAGTTACTAATGCCCTAAGTTTATGTAATATTAAAGCTGTCATTGTTAACTTATGTTGTAAATGTTATGCAAATTCATCCATCAATTATATTGAGACTTTAAAAAAGTTCGTCAGATGTTTTAGACAAAATAAAGCCATTAAGTCTTTTTTTCTTCAAAGGACAGTTGTGATATTTGACTTTTTACGACTTTACCAGATAAGCTGATTAAGAAAAAGTCTTCATATTTAATCAGTTGGTCAGTCTGGATGTTTTTACAGGGACAACAATGAATGTTACTAGTATTCCGTTGTAGGGTTAAATCTGATACTAAATGACCATCTTGAATACCATCTGACATCTTACAGCGGTCGAATTTCTTCTCGATGACATTTATGTACGATTTGGCAACACGGTCTATCGACAAAAGATTGTCATACCATTTGGCACCAACTTTGCATTAACTGTTATATTGTTTTAAATCACAGTTTATGACAAACATTAAATGCGACCGTTCGAAAAATGATGTAGCGGTCAAGGTTAATAATGATTTTAAATATTTGGGCGATGTTTTAGCTTTTAATAACCCAGAGTTTCAAATATTTAATATATGATAAAGAAGTTTATTAAAAATGTTACATTGAAAAAAAAACTAAATAAAACTTTATAGTCCCGTAATGGGACCTTTAAAATTTGAATTCTACTGTTTGATATGTGCCTATTTCATGGACAATAATATCACATCTCCTATTTTATAACATTAGTAATGACCGTAACCGTAAGCCCTTTTTACGTTTGAATTTAAACATTGAACAGAGTTTATGTACTTAAATGTATGAAATAAGCGACGAGTTGTCTTTTGTCTTTTCCTATAGTTAACGTTTCGTTTCTTGTTGAATCGTATTTTGATTGCTTTGTATGGTGTTTTATGTCAGAGCTATGCGCTTTTGATCTCTCAAATGGGTATTCTACACTGGACTTGTTTGGTTTGCCAGTATTGGTAGGAAAGTTTCTGAAAAAGATTCGCTACCTTAACCTCACTCATAAACGTTTTCAGAGAGGGATCCATTGATTAATAGCCTTTCGCGACAATAATTTATAACCGTTACAAAAATTTAATAAAAAATACGGCTGCAAACGGAGAATTTTAAAACGATCAGAGAAATCACATCCTACATTTCATTGAAGCATTACATATAAAGCAAATGAATAAGTATTCCACTGAATCTAAATGTTTCGTTAAACGAACCACAACGGGTACAGAAGGTGTAACGTTGAAGTAAGAACATAAACACTGGTATTATTTAGTACAAATATTAAAACTCATTGCTTTCTGACACTGATTTTAATAAATCTGACATTTCATCAATCTTTTCTACCTTTGTGATTTATGACAACACAGTATTTCATAGTCAGACATAATGTGTTTGATGACATCTTTTGTTAGGATGCTTGATATCTTATAAGCAGGAAGCTACATCGTTAGCTTGCATTTAGTAACTGCGAGCATTCATCAGAGAGGTATTTTCTTTTATCATTTTTTCTGTATAGTATATTTATTGCAATTAACATACTCTTTAGTCGGACTGTGTTACTTTTTGTTTGATGTTCATAGTTTGCTTGTTATTCAACTTGTTTTTTTCTTCATTTTCAAAATAAGGTAATGTAGACATAATATTATGGATAAGATGTTTCCAGTCGATCCATATCTTTTCCATTGCTCCTTAGTAATGTGTAATGGTCGTACAACTAAATTTTTATATTAAGATTTACGTATAGTATGATAGTTCTTAAGCGATTCCCTATTTAATTTTATCAAATTTCTAAATTTTAAAATGATAGTTATTAAAGCTGAATAATTAATAACACAAGTTAAGATTCATACATCGATCCTGCAATCTCATACAGTACGGGTCACTTAACCGAGTCCCTTACATGAGGCCGTGCTTTCAGAATGCTATATTGGGAATCTTTTAAAGATGTAGAAGATCAAATAATATTATAGCGAGACATCCATTATATGAATTTTCGAATTTTTGTACAGGCCTTTCTTGCGTCACCAATCATGTGATTAACAGGTGCTTAAAGTGCAATTACGGGTGAAAATAAATACATTGATATGTTTTTCAGTTATGTAGAAAGTGATTTGTTGTAGTTTGACATTTACAGCAATTTCTGATCATACAACTGCAAAGTATCGTGGAATATAAAAAAAATGATTGTTTTTCCAATTGATATCTATCAAATAATATTACCTTGAAATATCATTGAACAAGATACATTTGAAATGCGATTATCAGCAATTTTCTGAAATTTATTTTCAAGGAAATGTCTAATTCGTGCAGATATATCCTCTTAATTTAATAAGCTTTTAAATTTTATCCGGTAGCCTCGAATGTATTTGAATGACAGTTAAGTTTTCTTTACATATCATTATCTAAAATAGATAGCAAAGAATAAATGTGTCACAAGATACCAATATCAATGTGATGCAAAACACGGGAGATTAATTAAGTGAAACATTTCCTAGTAGGATACACTACACTAAATCTAAAAATAGCATAGTGCCGTAGTCAAAAGGTAGGAGAAAATAAACAGCAAGGGCTGACTTTAACTTTCAATTTAACTGCTGTAAGCAGTTTCACTGCATCAGTTTTAGAATGTGAAATCAAGAAATGTGTAAGAAAGAAAATAATTCCAACTTTTTTGAAATTGGTGATATAATAATTAGTTTTCTACGAAAATCCAAAGGCAGGCTTATATTTTGTAAAATGACCTTTTGAACATGCTTGAACTGACGGCTCAAGAAGTCAATCAGCTGAAAATTTCTTAAATGGCATTATACCTTCCATGCCGTTTTAATATGTTATGCCTGGGTCATGGCACTTTTAAAAAAAGTGTCAGTGAACCTGAACTTCAGGTAAACATTTTATTAGCAAAAATGTTATAATGGCTGCCTATGGAGTTTAATTGACTCTAGTTTAGCCTATTACATGAACTATGACACTGAGAACAAAACTGTGTTGAACTAGCAGCCATTTTAGAGATGCTTTTAAATCTAGAAAAGAGAGATGTGGTATGATTGGCCAGGAGACAACCACCAAAAATGTAACAATATCAGTCGTCTACTTGTACAAACTTGAAAATGAATAGAAATATTGTAATAACATATCTATAAACATTAACAGTTTTGCGTATTAACAAAGGATAAAGAGCTATTTCAACAATTTAAACATTAGTCATTGTCAGATCAGATAAATTTAATTGTCTTTTTTGTAACATGGGTTGCTATTGAGAAAAATCCATATCGCGATCTTATATCGTCCATTTGAACATCTATCTAAATTTTCACGAAGGGAATATTTTATGCTGTAGATTTTTTATTTATGTACACGGACTTTTCCGAGCTTTATATACAACATTGACATAAAATGTTCATGGTGATACCGCATTTGCAGTTTTTTTTATAATAGAATTAAGTAAATTGTTTAAATAAGTCATTGTAACTAAACCAAAAATACATCGTTGCATATACGAGCAAAACGAACAAGTAGAGAAATAATTAGACCAAAGATGCCACAAGGGACATCCCTGTCTAGAAAGGGAAAATTGCCAAAAAGGATTACACACCACATTTCTCATGTGCCTGTCCCACGTGAGGAATTGTTGTCATAGTTAGTCTTTGTCTTTATGTTAAATGTTTAGGCCAAAATTCAATTAAAAATTGTGTTAACATGATAAATTATGGTTTGTTTTATAATAAGAAAGTAATTTACATGATTCAAAACCAAATTTATTTTTTCTTGTTCACACATGGCTTGTTTTCGGCAACTCAATTAAAAAAATAGAGTTCGGTGGAATATTTTCGTAAAAATTACCTAATAAAATCATATTATAAATACAATGTTGGGTTCATTTAATGCCTTTTATATACTTTAACTTAACCGATTGCAGTTTATAGCCATATAAGAACTCATTTATGTCAAGCATATTTAAAATATCTGAGTTAGACTGATATTACGGAAATTTAACAGAAATCTGAAATACGTTAATCACCCATTTTTCAAAGTTTAAGTTTATCATTTGGACAAAAATGGTGTTAACATGATAAATTATTCTTTGTTTTATAATTCAAAAGTAATTTACATCATTTAAAGCAAATTTTGTTGTATATTTTTCACATACGGGGTGGTGCTTTGAAATTTATTTCAAATATATTAGGGTGAGGGGTAATATTTTCGCAAAAATTGCCAATCAAAATCATTTTATGAAAGAAATATTGAGCTCATTCATTTATATTCATTTACTTAAATAATGTAAGTTTTTAGCCATATAATAACTCAAATATCGAGCGTATTGAAAATTTTGAGAAAAGTGGGAAAATTCTGCAATATTCTAAATTGGGAATTTTTGGACATTTGAACACCATAACGGGCAAAAGAAACAATATGAGAACAATAAAACACAACAAAGTTATCAAATGTATTGCGAAACATAAAAAAAATCTTGATATAAAGTCGCATAGGCAAATATATGATAGTTGACTGACCAAAATCTTGACTTTTTGTCAAATATCTGTTTGGGTAGGGCTACTATTTTGCCACAACTTTTATCAATATAACTAGACATGTTTTGAAAAGGAAATACATAGACCTTTTCAATAATACCCTACATGTCTATTTTAACGTACAGGAACATATTTATATATGTGTTTTAATATGAACAATAGCTAAAATCTAAAATCGTCAAAAAAATATTTTAGGGCTATAAAAAGACCCCCAAATCACAAATGCGTTCCAAAATTGTTGATGTTAACATGATTTTTTATCAATGGGATGCTTTAGGCGACAAAAAAAAAGTTAGTCCCATAGAGATGTGGGGGGATGCACGGGGAGTTATCTCAGCCCACGTACTAATGAAGAATGTGAAAAGTCCTGGGTCAGATAGGTTTACAGCAAAATTCTTTTTCCGGAAGGATATTGATGCTTTTGTATATCGTTCTTATGTATGGGATATGAGGTTTGGTAAATTTTCCCAATTTCAGTGTCAGGGAGTTCTGCAGCTATTGCAAACAAACTAAAGACAATTTTATTTCCTATCATTAGTGATATTCAGAAGGGTTTAACCAAGAATAGGTTTATTGGGGAAAATACTTGACTACTTTTTATATGATGCACTCTTTAGAAGAAAATTATATAGAAGGTCTACATTCACTTGTTGATTTTGATAACGCATTTGGCTCGCTTTAATAGGATTTATTAAAAACTGCTAAAAGAAGATTTAACTCTGGTCCTTCATTTTGAAAATGGCTAGATACCTTTTATGCATACTCGAAGAGCTGTGTTATTAATAATGTTCATATGTCTGAGTTTTTTAATGTGGAAAGGGGCTGTTGCCAAGGTGATCCACTATCGCCTTATTGGTTCATTGTTGGTGTTGAGATGCTTCAACAGTCAGGAGTACTACCATATATGGAAAGTGATCATAAAAGGTCAAATAGCTCTAAAACGCTGAATATTCTTCTGGGTAAAATCTGAGCACGGAACTAAAAGAAAATTAAGATTTAAATATAATCCCAAAGTCTGATCAAGTTTCTAAGCTCGGATTTTTGCCAGCAGTCTAATGAAATTTTCTTACGTAAAGCAATAGAATTCAACATTTTTGCAAAACATGTTAAATTCTTTTGCAAAATTGTTAAATGAAATTAACTGATGGTAAGAATTTGTCCTGAAATTAAAATTGGAACTTTCTATTTTTTATGTTTAAGTATATGCAAAGGACAAGGTATAATAAGGGTCGATTTTGACCCCCTCTTAAAATGGCTTAATATTTTCCATATTTAAAGGTAAGGTATAGTAGACCGCCAAAATTAACAATTTTCATTGTTTCTGATAATTTTTGGTTGCCTAGCAACGGATTTTAAATATTTCATAATACTTAGCGAAACCCTTCTTTATCCCAGATATTGCCTGATATCATTGGATTACGTCCTGCTATCAGAATATATGGTAACTTTCTGAAGTAATAACTAGATTTTGTAAAGAATATTTACCCGAGAAAACCAGTTTTTTTTTCGCATAACAACCGTTCATTTTTATGGCAACCGATACCAGCCATCATTTCTTTAATGTTGCCTATTTATTTTTATTCAATGTAAATGACCGTTGTATTTTAAAACATATGTAAATAATATAATCTTATAAAAAAAGAAAAAAAAAAGAAAAAAAAATTTTTTTTTAAAAACTTTTTATAAGAATAAGCTATTCCTTGGTTACCCCCAAAATAACATAGCAACCATTAATTATCATAGTAAGAATCAATTTTCGTGATATATTTCCACATTTTCTAAAATTGAATAAACTTGTGGTGTAGTTTTATGATATCACTATCTAAGGGATAAAATTGCATGTTTTCAAAACTACACCAAGTAATATTGGTTTCCATGGTGACCAGAAAAGAATCTCCATAGCAACCAAGAATATTTTTTGTCAAAAATGATTATATCTAATTATATGCTGACGACATTGTTTTTAATCGGATCAGATATCACTTGGACCTGCAAATTTTTCAATATCATTTTGTGTATAGCAATACTTGCATTATATGCATTTTACAGTTTGAAAAAAAACCCTCGGCCGGGATATAGAAAAAAGCCGTTCGGTTTCTCCGCCTGCGGGTAGAACACCTGCTAAAGAAGCGTCTGTTAGTTCGAGCGGGATGTATAAATACGCAATCTCTCCTTCGCAAAGGTTGTGCCTTGGAAAGAATAGGCACTAGGTATCTCCGTCCGTTAGGCACTTGTTCTCTAAAAGGGGCGTCCCTGGATGGGGAGATGTATAAGAGGGGTAAGTTGAAAGACGCCCCTTGTTTAGGAAATGCCACGTCCTAAGCACGCTAAAGACCCCTTGTAACAGCTCATTTTGAGTGGTCAGTAGGCGGCTAGTTACAAGGCTAAATTTTCCGCCCCTATCCAACTCGCAATTTTTCCAGTGGCGGTCTAAAAGTCCCTCCCTTACCGATCCCTTTGTTACAGTCTACATATTGATTTATTGTTTGCAAACTTGTTTTTTGTCCTGAATATGCATGAAATATTTGCCACTGGACGTTAAACAACAATCAATGATTTCATGTCTTTGGTTTGCCCCAGCCGGGGATCGAACCCACGACCTTCCGCACTCGAGGAGAGCACGCTTCAGATACACTGGAAGTTATCATCATTAACCTGTGATTGTAGTACAAACAAAATTAGATAGAATCCATTGTCGACCACCTAGAGGTACCTGAACTTTCTGAAAAATGACCTAATATTGTCAATCAATGTAAAAACGAGAGAACGTCACTAAAACACCCCGTCTCAATAAATGTAAAACTATCGAAGATATTCAAATATCTCATTTTAAAAAAGTCTTTAATAAAACAGAAAACCCATTTGAAGTATAAAGGCCCTTGTGGCCAAGTCGTCAAGGTAGTAGATTTAAACTTCCCTGTACAGATCTGTGTAGCCTATCACATAAAGACTGAAGTTCTATCTGAATCTAACTTTGTAGCTTACAAATACGGGTTTCGTTTGACTCGCATAGCATGTGATGAGATTTGTCAGTAACCTGACCAAGGTAGGTGGTTCTCTCCGGGTTGTCCGGCTTCCGCCGCGATATGACTGAAATAATTTTGAAAGTGGCGTTAAACCCCAAACAAACAAACAGAATTTCAAGTACACGAATTTAGAATAAACCCAGAAACTTGATAAATGATTGATCGATTTTGGTTGCTTAACGGCCAATGACAAATATTTCTATATACATATTGAGGATGAGAAGAAGTTTAACATTTCGTATTTATACTACAAACAATGAAGTGGAGATATGACTTTCATACTACATGAAAATAATTAAGAATGGAACTACTCTTCTTTCAAAGCCATTCAGTTAATTAAGAGTAGTTCTGTTAACATTCGCGTTACTGATACAGGAAACCATTTAGGCCCCTGCTGAGCATTTAAAGTCCCAATCATGGAAGGGCTTCTCATTAAGAAACCTGTCAAAGGCGGTTTGACGTCAGCATCATGTACGTGTACTACATGCAGTATACTACAATTTTTATTTTCCATCTATTACGCTTAACTGGTTAGAATGATTTATTATTTAATACTGTACTATATCGTATGATATTTTGATATCAACTATTTTCGCGTATGGTATATTAGGAGAATTTCGCGCTTTTGATGAATATTTTGAAAACACTGATAAAGATGATTTTCCATATTTAACATGACACTCCCCATTACTTTTAATATTTAATTGAAAGAGGTGTGATTTCCCCCCCAAGCATTTGCTTCACTAATATGACCATTTTCTAAAAGTTGCCAGAAAGTACTGATTTTGTGGGATTGGTTTGACTTTTGCAAATGCTTTTTAAAATTGATCAACAATTTGCTAAGCGGAAGAAATTATTTTTTACCGAACTTTGATTTAAAGCCTGTTTTCACACAATCTGCACGTTTTAGCTATTCTATCAAAACATGTCACTTGATGGACACTCACAACTTAAAGTTATCTTTATGAATGTTTTTCGCGTGTATTTTTCGTCGTTTTAGCGCTGTACTGTTTTGTTTCTTAGTGTTCGGTTTTTAAAATGAAGATTAAACTGCTCCTTACAGCAGGGTTTATTGCATTTTTTTCAGTTCAAAGACTCTTGGCAAGAAAAAATGTTTTGTTTCTTTACATTAGGATATGAGACACGCTTTTAAAGGCTTAATTCTTAAAAGATTTAAAATTTACAAATACAGGGGAAAATGGCCATACCTCTTTTCATATCTCATATAATGGGTATTTGATAAAACAGATCATAAACATGTTGTGATCGGAGTTATTCTTTGATAAAAATTTTCCACAAAAGATAAACTTGCTGATTCTGAGACGATGATTTGTGCAGTTTACATGGTTTATGTTCTTCTTGACAACATTTATGTCAAGTACTGTGATAAATCAGGAATACCCATTAGCAGCATCTGTGCTGCAACATCTATGTTGAAACTGATGAAACTACTATGTTGACAGTGTGCCAGTTGGTTTTCCCCTTTTTGGTCTTGTCTCGGTATTCCTTTTTCGGCAAAATACTGTTCTTACGGAGAATTCTGCGTTTGATCAAGCAATGGAAATAAAAACACCATTATTAATAGTTCAGGACTGAAGATTGTCTTCCATATCAGATTTGGTTGCAACCGCATTTGTAACACAATAGCAAGTCCAACATCTCGAAGTTATTGAAAAAAAGCCAACCTGGCCAATCAAATAAACAATTCGAGAACTCGAATAAAACATCATAACTGGATTGAATTAAAAAAAAAACTGCAAACAGCTTACCCTCTGGGACTTAATGATTATAGTATTGGCAATGAGAACATATTTGAACATATCAGTTGACAACATTGACATTGTTTACAGGAGAAAACGCAACTTGAGGTCTCATGGGAATAATTAGTTATAAACGTGCTAAGCAACGCACTGAATATAATATTTAAAAACAACGTAGACATCAGTAATTGTGTTAATTGGGATAATATCGATTGTTAAATCATATGATAATTTCAAGAGAGCCAAAATATTATACTCAATGAGGGTGCACGTATAATCTCGTAGACTGCTCCTTTTTACAGATAAAGCTGACGATCATAAAAGACATTTTCTTAGTAAAAAGTACATCAATACAGGTATATATTTGATAAATTTATCTAGTATATTTTATGACACTACTGTTCAAAATCTTGCACCTGCATATTTTGATAACATCGGACCACCCATTATATCCAATAATTGTTA
This sequence comes from Geukensia granosissima, assembly GCA_032357055.1. Lineage (NCBI taxonomy): Eukaryota > Metazoa > Mollusca > Bivalvia > Mytilida > Mytilidae > Geukensia > Geukensia granosissima. The sequence continues at coordinate 714 of JAULBM010317271.1, read as the reverse complement.
AAATCTAGTAGTAATATAATGATTAATTCATTGTTATTATTCATCAATTGCATCAGAATAACACTACTTCTACATGAGGCTGTGACATTTCCAAATTTAGATTTGAACCTCGTGGCCACGTTATTACCGGGAACCTTAACATCGAAGACCGAGAGGTTATTAACTTTTAACGAAAAGAACCTAATGTCGTCCTCCTTGGAAGAATGATTTATGACGCTCTTATTGTAAAAATTTGTGTAAGAAAGAAAATGCCGATAAAAATATCTTGATGCTTTTCTCAATAAATACAAATACATTGTAAATATCTGGATTTCACACATAAATAAACAAATAAATTCTCTTCACTTCCAAGAATTGAAGCTAAACCTAAAAAAAAACAGTAAACTTGTTTCGTTTTTCTACCGACTAATAAAGCCGCCAACCATTTGGTCGTGGTGTGTCGTTAATACTACAAGGAGGAACCTAAGAAGGAAATTTTTGTTCTTCTACACTCCAGCCATGTAGTCAACATCGAGTCAAATAGTGGACAGACACATTACTTCCACACATAAGCTTAAGGAGGTTCGGGGGGGTCTAAATAAAAATCGATAGAATTTTTTAATACTTTGTCAAAAGATAACCTATATTGTGCTGTTCAAAAAATTACAATCAAATGTTTATGTCACCGGTCTCGTTTTCAAGCAATGGCTAGTGCAAAATCCTACATTTTCTGTT
>JAULBM010317260.1:0-13755 GCA_032357055.1 Geukensia granosissima | reverse complement strand
CCCTGATTGTCAATTTTTGATGTAAGTCTAGGTATGAAGCAGTCCTTTTTTTCTGTAGCACCTACTTAGAGGAAATTTTTTAAAAAGCAATCACTAAAATTTTTTTCCTAAGAATTGATGTCAACGGAAATGAAATAACATTACTTGTTTTCTAAACCACTAAAATCACATGCAGATGTGTTATTATTGTTTTAAAAATTGTAGAATTCGTCCGGCTGAATTTGACATCCAAGTTTAATTAACTAGGATATGAGTTCGTCTACTATATTCAAATCTCGGCTTTTCTATGTTTTGGATCTTATGCTCCTTGAAAGACGAATAAAGCATAATGAAGTTCAGAACACCGAAATAACTTTGGTAATACATGTACTGTATTTGGTTTCTCTCGAGGATCTGTATCTGTTCCTAGTCTTTTTATCTATCACATAAACGATCTCAAGTTTATATTGTCATTGACTATACTGTTGTTTGTCGATCGTACTATATAAGACACGCATTACAATTACAAACAAGTAGGATGTGACAACATTGCAAAAAGACTAAGACAAGCAGAGTCAGTGGAAGCACTATATGAAATTTCACTCGGGTGTAATTTTGTAGATCAGACTTTAGCAATATTGTAGAGCGAGGTGTGGCCAATTTCTCCGGAAAATTGTTTGCTTAGAGGGCCAATTTTCGAAGTGTTTGTTACTCGACAAAAAATAAGTAAAACGATCTTTTATAATATTTTGTCAAAATTTTGCAATTTTAAATCTTCTAAAAGGAAAAAATGGAAACAAAAATGGACTTATCCACAAATTAATAATTTTAAAGCGAATTCTAGCATTATCTCATGGGAATCCCCATCGAAGGACCTTCATAACCAAAGAAACGAATGATTTTTTAGAAACTTAATTGTAGTATCTGTGCATGTGCAAAGATTTAGTTTGGTTGGCAGGGCCCTTCATAGGGAAAAAACTACTTTTAAAAATAAAAAAATAAAAAACACTTAAACATACTTTAATGTTTCCTATATATCCGTTTAAAATCGTATTCACAAAATGTAATGTGTGGTCATGTGATAAAGCGTGCAAATACTTGTATTATGATGTTATCAAGGTTATATACCTGTCAGGATAGAAATAGATTTTCAGGATGAGGTTTATCGTTTAATATAAGAAATCTAAAAATAAGAGCGATATTCAAGGAACAGATTTCTCGAAGAGTTGTCCCTAGTCCTGTGTTATTCATTTGGCGACGATCATTTTGGTAGTGTCTTATACGTTTTGCTTTTAAATAATATAAAAAACAGCCATATAGTTAAATTAGTAGTTTTATTCGATATTTTTGTGAAATACTTGTAAGGCCCAATAACATACATGTTAAAAACATATCTTCCGTGTTGTTTTTTCCATACCAGGGATTTTCTTTTTTCGAATTCAATTCATTTATCTACATAATATAATAGATTTTGGTGTCACGTTATACGGATGCCGGAAGAGCACACATTTTTATATGCATACTGTTGATATGGATAATTTTACAATTTTATCAGAATGGAACGACGAGTGTATTTTCTGTAATATTTATCCTAAGTATTGTTTTGAACATTCTCTTTTTAATACTTGGATTTTTTAAAAATATGTTTGTGGTTTTTGCATACAAAGTTTAGCATGAAGTATTATTCTGAAGACAGATATTTTATCCCTTTTCTTGCCGGTTGTTATTTGGTTGAATCATCACTTGGTGTATATGTATCCATCTCGTTCTATTTGTGTGGCACTTGTTTTCGTCACATTTTTTATGAGTGGAGTGTCTGCTCATTTGCCCCCAGCTATTGGCATTGAAAGATATTTAAAGATATGCAGGGATATGCACAATTCCTGACTTTGGACAGTAAGCAGTAACCGACGAGCTATAAAAACCAAACAGAAAGTCACTCAAGTCATGAGAGTACCTTAGTTATAATAAATATACATAACAAAATACATACGAAAAGAAGATACATCTCTTATGTATGTTGGCAATAACTGAAAGCAAGCTCATGTTCTCATGGTGAAATACCTGACGATAAAACACCAAACCTCTGAATACGAGATGTCTTCAAACACAGAACGTCCGACGATTTAATACTGTGTTGTCAATAAACGTAAAGAAAGACAAGAGAGAACCAATGCCAAATTTATTAATATTTGTTAAAGGATTTTTATTGATTTTTTTTTATTATGAGTACCAACAAATTTTTTAATGTATTCACTGCAACGTCGAACTTTTCTACCTGTGGATAACTTTGTTTAACGGAACAGTGAGATTCTTGGGAACATTATAAATATGTAAGCTTAATATGTAATGTTTCGAAAGAACGTAGGATGTGATATACCTTATCGTATCAAAATTATACGCTGACAGCAGTATTTTTGTATTAATTCTTTGTAACGGTTAAATTTTTTGTATGTAACTTTTGTTTTTGAAATAAAACAGTTATCTTTATAAAGAAGGTGGAGTAAATTTAATCAAAATAAAACCGATACATCTCTAGGATGGAAAACCGTAATATCTAAATTTTAAGAAGTTTTACTAATTTTTCAAAGAACGAGGGTCGTTAGGGCCTATTTTATGCCAAAGAATTTGGCTGAAAAAAGTAAAGTAGCTTAAATCCATAATTTTACATTTTTTGTATTTAATAGTGTATATAAAAAGAAAATCCAACAGAATTTTTAGTTTAATTGGTTCTAAAACGGTCACGTGGCACATAGAAGTTGCTTAAAATATGAAAATACTAAGAAATTACTTAATTTGATACATTATTTGATATAATTTTGTCGATTTTCATATAGATCGTACATAAACATCACAACCAAACTTTGCTCAATTGAAGAGCTATCAAGTACAAATGTTTGGTTAAAATATCTACGTGATGTTTTGGTGCGATCATATCTATTTTGAACAAAACACATCTAAAATTCAGTATTTTTACAGAAAAATTACTTTCTTGTTGAAACAGTCAAATATACCCTTTAGTTTTGTCGAAATGGCGAAAAGTATATAAGAAAAAGTAATATATTATTAAAAGAAGATCATTAATCAGCATTTCAGTATTTTCACAACAAGTGATGATCGTGTCACAAAATTTTTAATTTGGGCCAAATAACGTACCTACTCCTTTGAGAATGGAATTATACCTAAATTATCAATTTTATACACATGCTCAATAGAAATATGCAGTGAAACTTTTAAGACTTTTGAGAGCGTTGACGGTAATAACTTTCTACCCCCAGTTTCAACATCAATTGAATCTCTATGGAATCTTATAACTTATGGTTAATAAAACAGGATCACTTGTATCCACCGGAAAGCATATTTGTTTCGTCTGTGAGATTCTTTAAGTAATAGTAAGCAGATGTATTTGGTCCAGATGCTCACTGAATAGGATTATTCAATGACAAAACATCATCGATATACTGCAATGTAAAATTAAACAATCTGGCCAATTTATTTTTATTCTTTCATTTAAGTCCTGTGTGAATTCTGCCTAATACGAATACGAAAACAAGTCGGCTACAAGGTGCGCACAATTTAAGTCCATTGGAATGCCAAAGGTCTATTGAAAAACCTCCGTCAAATTCTTTTTCAAAATGATGTCAAGAATAGGTAAAAAACAAAATGTCATTTGACATCTTTCAGACATTGTTATTTCTTATATTTTGAGTCTGTTTCATGTTATTCGATCCGACCAGTTTTACCACAAAATTAATGTAAGTCGGTTTAAGGGACGCTCTCTCGATGCGCCTGCACTAAATTCCATGTTTTCCCAATTTCATCCAAAGCGTACTTAATGATGGTAAATCCAGAAAAGAGCTACGTAAGCAGTGAAATTAAGGTATTTTTTATCGTTGTTTTTCTATTTTGTCTACAATTTGTATGATAATGAAAGAAATGCAAAGGCACTATTTCTAAAGAAATTGTTTCATGTCCGAGGGACGTCTAGTGAACCAAAAGTAACAGCTTAAAGAGAAATTATGCAGTGTACAATCCAGACAAGATGTGAATTATGTCTTTCTGGCATATATTCCATATTCTTTTTGAAATAAAACTTTGTTTCTGTTTGTTTGTTAGATTGAGGTTTAATGCCACTTTCAAGAATATTTCAGTTATTCCGAGGCGGTCAATTTTACTAGTGGAGGAAGCCGGAGTGGCCGGAGAGAATCACCGACCCTGGGTAGGTAACTGACAAATCAAATAAATCTTTGTAATCTAAAGCAAACTTAGTATTGAAAAACAACTTCCATTAATCAACTGAAAACAGCTGGTTTATTTGATAACAAAAAAAGACATAACGGTAAATACGGGTATCCGATGACAGACGAAAGCAGCTTAAGGTCTTCCGATGACAGACGAAAGCAGCTTAAGGTCTTCCGATGACAGACGAAAGCAACTTTAAGTCTTCCTAACTCTTTAACCAATATCTTTCAATAAATACTCTTTAAATCTGCAGTTAAGTCTTGCAAATCGAAGCAAAATGTCATCGATGACATGAAGACAAAACTGATTCGTTAAATTATTGAAATCAATTGTTGGTAGTCTTCCGAAGCGGTTTAATCCATCCTTCTTGTCCATTATTACTAATGACAAGTAGATAAAAGGAAGAGGCAAGAGAACACCAACTGATCAGACAACGGGGGACAATTCAATATACAATCTTTATTGGTGGAAAAAAACAAACAGGTCGTTAATAAACTCTTTTACAGGAAAAGATTAGTTTTTCTCTGCAAAACTAACATCACTTTTTTCGACAAACAAAATTGTGATGTCGATCGGAAAATTACTAGACGATGACTTTCCTGGACAGTCTTTAACGAAAACTGTTGTTTTGGAAACAGTCTCTTATAAAACGTTTATCATGTGAGATGAATTAGCCATGCTTTGGGCTGGGACAGGCGGAATGTTGCTGCTTATAAACGGGATGAATGGAAAGATGAAGTTATCACTTTGATCCTTGTTTATAAAACAGTAGGTTAAATGTTTTTGCAGAACAAAAAAAATTTTATTTGGAGTTTTTTCTACTATCATGAAACCATCAGGATCGTTAAAATTGATGAAGCTTTGTATTCATTTTTCATATGAATACAGGTAAAACAATGTTGTACTAATATGGTGTGTTCGTTTCTTAAAATTAGAATAAGTGACTTTACAGCTGCTATTTGTTCTGAAATGGTATCGAAAGTCTGGTCATTTCTGCGTATTGAGTATTTGCTTTTGTGTCGTTGGTATCTTCGAATTCTTTGTGAGAGATTCGTTCGAAACTGAATTTAAGTCTTCCTTGATGAAAATGTTCAGTTAACTCAGGTCCATTGCTCTAAACTATTATTTCTATTGTTTGAGGTGTTTTCAATGTGAAAAATCTTCCCTATATATTAACTAATTCAAAGTCAATTTTAAAACAAATGTATTACACGGGTTAGTATGTGGTTTATTTCTATAGGAAACACATTCCTGCCCTGTATTCTCGAAATGACAAGTCAAGAAAATAGAATACCCATTAATTTTTTATTCTTCAATATGCTTTTGTACAGTGTGAGCTCAATTATTTGTTTGTATGGCCACAATTTCTAGTCTTGCATGGATTGTCAACTTTTTATACACTTATCAAACCATGTTTTTTTTTATTTTGCAAAGCAGTTGCAACTGACTGTTTTGTCGTTTTACCTTTTTGTGATATTTGCATTTTTGTTTGTCTTGTCATTGTTGAAAATTAAACGAATGTTGTCTTATTTAATTTAAGCCACCGTCGTTAATAAATTTTGGCTTGTCATGACCTTTGTGTACATTGTTCTGGTCTGTTGAAAGTAAGGTGGAAATTTTGAATCTATATTCAATACAAAGGTATATTGTTAAACTGTTTACCCACATCAACTATTCTCACTAACTTTAGTTTTCTATTACCTATATAATGTTAAGTGGAATTTCTCTTCCGCATTTGACTGCTGATAGAATTAAGACATGAGACCTCAGTTTATTAGACGCGAACACTAAATAGTCCGAATATACATTAAATAAACAAATATATGTATTTATTCAGTAATATTAACGTGAAAGATTTTTCTTACAAGTAGAATATTACCAATACCTAAAAGATGGATAACTTCACTTCAGAATGGAATGCAATCTATGTGCAAATTCTGATGCCGAACATTATATTAAATTTCCTTATTTTGCCCATTGGGCTTGTTGGAAATTTGACCGTCTTAATTGTTTATAGATTTACGATGAAGTGTCGTCGTGATGACAGATATTTTATTCCGATACTTGCTGCTTGTGATTTGATTGCCTGTTTGTTTGGAACTATTTACCATCTCATGGACTACTTCTATTTTGTCATGTATCCGTCTCGTGCTGTTTGTGTTGCACTCGTGTTTTGTACCTTTTTTATGTCTGCTATTTCCGCTCATTTCCTTCTTGCTATTGGAATTCAGAGATACTTAAAAATATGCAGACCACTGGGTAAACAAATGACCTTGTTCTGGCGTCGATGTGCTGTCGTATTTATTATTATTGCGGTATTTGCTTACACATTTCCGACTGTTTTTGCTACTGGATTGAAACCTATTACAATGCCATTCCAAGGCAGAAATGTTACCGGACTCACGTGCTCTGTTACAGCAAATAAAAATTCTGGATTTAACAATTCAATGTACGGTGCAATCCTGGTTTTGATAAGTGTTGTTAATATAATAGCTACAATCTGTATGTACATTCCAATAGGGCGGGTAATATACAGACGGTATCCAAAGAACGGGAAACAAAGTGAACTGCATACTGACACCCACGACCACAGTATTTCACACGAACTCTCCACGGATGAAACCAGAATTGATGAACGTCATATAAAGACTAATCATCAAGATGAAATCAGTGATACAACACAAATTGGGATATCAAAGCCAAAACTGTCTCAAAGACTAAAACAAATCAAAATGAACATTAGATTTATAAGGAAAGGTAAACAGTATGAAGTACACCCTAATTATCATGATCGTACATATAGTATTTCTCATGGTCATCTGACTGATGAGGCCAGAATACTAGAAAGTCATGCAAGTGCAAAACACGAACATGAAGCAATTAGTGACACAAAGACTCATGGATCTGTAAAGCCGCAACGGTCTCAGAGGGTTCAAAAGGTCAAAGTTAACTTTAATTACCTATTCATGGCTCTTGTAATGTTCTATTTCATATCGTATTTGCCGACGACAATCATGTTGGTTGTTTCCGCTACCGACGACTTGTATTGGTTCATACTTTCTGATGCTGAATTGAATATTTTTATTAGTCTGAACCGATTTTACATCATCAATCATATCGTCAATCCATTTATTTATGGATATTTTGACTTTAAATTTAGAGAATCTGTTAAGCTATTGCTAAGATGCAAAGGCTTAAAATAGTTCAATTTCGTTCATTCATATATTTTTTAGTATTATATGATTTAAAAATGTTATTGGTCCAGCAATCCAGAAACAATTAAGGGAATGTAAATCTTAAAATCTGGTGTTTCCAGATCAAGACGCAAATAAAATTCTTTTTCTTCAGAAGATGACATAAGAAGTAAATCAAAAAAAAATTATTAGAATAATAAATTGCAATTTATAAACAAACAATAGTTAACTGTAAATAAAAAATTCACTCTTTAAAATACAGCCAAAGGGCCTCTCTCACTTTAGTGATCTTATTAAAGACTTACAAAACCATTAGCTTTGAAATAATTAAGGTAGAGCCGTCCTCTGATCATGTTAAACATAATATATAAAAATGCACAAGAAATTCAATCTGCATTACTTTTCCTTTTTTGTCTCGTAGCAGCAATCCAGTGTTCTTTTTAGAAATAAGTAACACTCGTTATGAAAACACATTTCGATTCTTCTTTAAAGAAAACAATTTTAAAATCTAATAAAGTTCACCCCCATCCCACCCCGAAAGGTAAACCAAATTTTTCAGTGAACCCATTTTCTCCCTTAAAAATAACACAGCTATATGAAATAAAGGTAATCTTACCTTTATTCGGCAAAGTTCAGTTTAGTGCCCGGAAAATATACCGAAATGAAGATACAGAATATTTATTAATATCGCAGTTCCGTTATAAGCCAATCAGATACATTTAAGGACAATGACCAAAAATAAATTGTTTCCTCTTGAAAATTAAGTTCATCAAAAGCCTTTGATGAAAGTTCTGAAATTCACCCTACCCATTGCCATAATTATTTTATATATATGTATAAATCAACAAAACACTGCCAAATAGAGATGTTCGGAAAAAATGAAAACAAATGACAATATTGATTATACTTAGAACTAGCTAGATATCTTAATTCCTAAGACGAAATTTGAAATGTTTAAAAAGTCGACAGTTTATATAACATGTACCTAGCTTGTGTATCTTTTTTATTTCATATAATCAAGAGGAGAATTTCCTGCAATATCAGCATAAATATAATTTTAAGTAACACTTTTGATACTGCGAGGCATCGAGAGTTTTTTATAAGTTCTTTGTAAAATAGCTATGCGAGAGATTAAAAGTGTACAGTCCAAAAAGACAAGACAAAACGCGAAACAATATAAAAGATATAAGGAAAACAAAAAGAACAAAGGTTGGAACTCTATGAACTCTTTTATAAACTAAGATTTAATGAAATTAGTGAAAGGAATTCGAAGATACCAAAGGGTAATGTGATTTTAAATATGCCTTCCAATATTGATTTATGTGTTTAAGTAAATTCACAGTATGCAACGGATAATTTTAAATCTCTTCTAGGAGTGAGGCAAGGGGTAAATTTTAAAGTTTTATTCAAGTTATTTGTTAATGATCTGAATCATATTTTTCAATCAGCCATGCAGCATTATGTATGCTGACGATCTAATACTACAATCTGAAACAGGGCTACAAGAAACTTTTATATTCCTTAAAATTTTGTTATTAAACTAAGGGTCTTGAAGTAGAAATCTTAAGTTTTGGTGTTCAATAATACAGGGAGATTGAACTATCACCAAATTTACTTTGAATAACATATCTGACGAAAAATGTTAAAAGTTATTTATACCACAGTGTCACTCCAAAAAGGAAAAACTTCATTTTACAAAAAAGGTCTAAATACTTTTTTTAATTTAAAACATGGTGCGATATATATTCCAATAAAATTGAAAAACCTCGCATCAAATTATGTAAATATGTGTTAGAAGTCCGAAGATACTAAAAAAACTGTTTTGGGGAGAATTTGTATGAAATCTCTTTATGTAAGAGGTTTTATTAATATGATAAAGTATTATGCTCGCTTGTCAGGTTTACACAATTGTCTAGCTGCTGAAGCTAGAGAATATCTAGAGAACTTTATACTAAACATAAGAAAGATTGTTGTGATAGTGCCACACAAATATATGAATATTTAGGAATAGACAACCAAAGTATTAACTAACAGAACAACATTAAAAGGTGTGTTAACAATTAATGGGAAACTTAATATAAGAAAGTTTGAAAAACATTGTTTCATGACCAACAATCAAATGCAGCTGCTAATATATATCTACATATAACCTGTCTAAAGATAACTTTCATTCTAAGATAATTTTCAGATTGACTTTTATGTTAATATACTGCTTCAGAATGGTTTATGGATAAATATATCACCACGGTTCTTTGCCGAGAAAAAAGGCCAATACATGCAAATATAATTGCGATAATAAACGACACTAAATTCCAATGGATATACTTTATTTTAGTGTAAGTTTAAGGGTGTGTAGGTGCATCTTGATTTAAAAAAAAATGTTTTTTATCATTATATAATCCATAACGAACTTGATATAATGAAGACCTAAACTATCTTTTGTAATCTAAAGTTAAGTCTTGTCACAAATATCTTCCTGCTTCCTTATTGTATATATGTACGTTTATCGAGGTGCATGGTTGAAGGTGAATGGGAGGAAAAAGTGGTTGGTTTGCTGTGTAAGCTTGTAATTGCTTACGTTTTTTGATTGTTCTTATAATGACATCTTTTATTCAAGGAAGTATTGAAATAAAATGAACAAACTGCTTATGTTAAACAACCAAATATTGCTAATGGCTGACGTTAATGTATTTTGAGGTTAAAATATTCAAACAGTGGTGTCATTTCTGTAAATATCAATAAATTTAGACTGCTTCTGCTTTATATCATTTATAAGTACATCACAAACTGAAAGAAGTTGCATCATCAGTATTTATAATTTACAAAATGCAAATAATGTAAACGATATCTTCACACCTATTGTTGTGTATTGTTTTTTAAATTCAAATGAATGACCTAAGGATTTTTCTTGGTAAGATTAAAGTCATCACACCGAAGTTTTTTTTTTTCGGTTGCTTTCATGATTTGTTTGACTTGTATGAATTATCCAATTGATATATTCCCACAAACCCGTTCCTATGCCGTTTTTGTCTGACACCGATTGAACGCAGGCTTTGTCTGCTGAGTAACGCGTAACGGTGCAACAGGACTCACAAAAGTTTTGTAAGATTCGTGTGAACAAGCTTTAGTTTTCAGTGTAGTTTTTTGTTAACTATGTTTGTCTTTCATTTCATTTTGTTGGCCATCATCTTGTCTGTCTATGACGATTTCTAACCCCTTGTTTTCTTCGTTCTTAATATGTGTTAAACACGTTTTAACATGTGTTCGCTTTAATTTTCTGCGTAATATTTTGTATGCTGTTGTATGTCTTCTGTTGTGAATCTAATGACCGGTAAGAAATACCCATTTCACAAATTACAATGGATTCTTTCCGCTGTCGTGAATATGGATTCTTTCCGATGTCGTGAATATAAATCCTTTCCTATACCGGTTGTGACTAACATCGATTTTGACTATACACCAGCTTTAGTTTTCAGTTTAGTGTTCTGTGTTCCATTTTCGTCTTTCATTTCATTTTATTGGCCCTGGTCTTGTCTGTCTTCCGACTTATCGATTTGAGTCTGCCCTTTCGGTATCTTCAAATCGAACCTTACGAAAACCAGGGTGAGTTCAGGTGCTCAGTAACTTTCAGCAGCATCTTACGGAGATGTTGTCAGCTGTCGATGTTTTTCATATTAAGTAAATAAAGATAAAAGAACATTGTGAAATACAAGTTAACCAATGTTGAATAATTTCGATGGTTTCCATGGATATCTTTCGTCATCGAGAGGAAGACAAATAGTTTTAAGAAGGCTATAATTATGTGTTGGATGTTTACATGGTGAATACAGAAATCGCATTTTTCTAGTTTTACCTTTAATGTACCTTATCGCGTATATGACTTAATGTCAGCTGGTCTTTTGTTGCCACAAATAAAACGTTGGTGATGGGGTATTTTCAGATTATCCGTTTGCTTAATCATCAAGTTTAGAAGAACCTATTAATGTTTCTCACATCAGTGAAAGTAAGGTTTTGATATTTCTGTCAGAGCTTTCAAACCAATAATGGACACGGTTTATTTCCGATTGTCCAACATTTTAAAAAAAGGAATTCTGGTTTTCGAAAAACAAAAGATCTGATTATCTTACATTAACTGCTGTTAATTAATAAAAGTGACCATCATTATAATTTGAAGTTTAGTTAGGTTGTTTTATTGTAAATAAATATACAACAAATAAATATCAATATAGATTAAATATAAAATTACCTTGAAATAGATGGTTCAAATATATATCATTTTTATATTTTAATTTGAGCAAACAATATTATGAAACAAATCATTCATTTCTAGAATTCATTACCAGAGAAATTTCATCCATTATACACAATGCATCCGGCGTCAAGTACATGATACAGTTGGCCAGCTATCGAGACGATGAAAAAGTACACAGACGCGTACACTGAGCAGCCGTTTGTCCACTAGTACTACATCTATAAGTATATGTCTGGTTCAAAGCTATAGAAAACACCAGGAACACCACCTACTATCCAGACTATGACATCCCTTACTGGATTGAACTTAATAGAAACTGGTCGAAGAACTATCAGACAGCATTACCGAGATTGACAAACCACTCTCGAGGGTTTGCATAGCAGTGTGAAGAAGAACATCCGGCTTCAACGCCAAAAGATAAACCACCTACTCGTGCTTCTGAAAGAAAAACAGGCAGTACATGAAGTCAATCTCATCTAGTACGCAGTAGGGAGCTATATACGGTGATACGCTAAAATAACGCAACTGAATCAACACCTTCATTAACTGAAATTTCGACTGCAGAATTTAAAAAAAATATAAGTGTGTTCCAGTTTGCAGGCATTGTCTCTTATTTTTTGCATTTGGACTGATTATTTCATGCGCTGTTCAATTGTAAGTTGTTAGTGCTCCTACCATCTGTGATCTGTAATGTCAGTATATCTTATGTCATTGTTCAATTTAAATGATTAATGTTAATAACGTTAATAGTATATTCAGTGTTCTAATATGCATTAATTCAGATTCGAGTATTTTCTTTAATTTTCCAATAAAAGAATATCAAATGTACAATGTAAAAAAATCAGATTGGAAATATGTTGCCACATTTCCAAAAATAACGGAATACAAACATAAGCTACTGGATATAAGATTTCATGCTGGGAGACAAGACACAGAAATAACCCATTACAGAACCTTAAAACTATCTTTATCAAGGTTTCACTAATTGACCAACTTTTATACTTATTATCAAATCATCCCCACTGTGCAGCATTTTTAACCTTTTTACCTGTTCTTTCTAAATGTTGGATGATCGAGAACACGCTAATTGACACTTTCTTTGCCATATTACACAAATACTTTTTTGGTATCACATATCATTTTGTTAATTCACTATTTTTAGGATACATTACTAAACCAATGTAACTAAGAAATGATTGACCTGGTTACTTGTATTGACTTGATCATGGCTTACATGTAAAGATTCGCCACAAAGAAACTTTGGTGTATCAATCAAACAAAGTTATGCTGTATGTTCCTTTCAAAAGCTTGTTGGACTTGTGACTATATGATGATTCTTGTTCAACCTTTAATTATATATTTTAATTGTTATATTTAAAAACATGTCGTTATTTAGTATGTACACTTGTCATTTATTTTGAGCTAGTCACAAAACAGTGTTTTCACCGACGATGAAAAACTGTGGCTTGTTTACAAACATCTATAACTTTTAATTCAGCCCCGTCATTTCATGTGTTTTCTGTTTCTAAGTCTTTTTTGTAGTTTACTTGTATACAATTGTTTCTCTTTTTCCCTTCTCCTTTGTTCAAATGACAAGATATATGGTAAATGTCAGAAAGACACACTCTGACCACGAAAAAACAAAGTAATTAACAAATCTTGAGGTCTCCACAAGGCCTTCAACGATGGTGGAATACCACTCCTTATGAAAAGTTCTAAATTGTCCCTAGTAAAAAATCCTGTCTCCGTAAAATAATACTGCTCTTACCTGAAAAGTATCAAAAATATAAGTGTAACTGAACATTAAACACAACGACAAACCTGTGACCACAATTCCTGACTTGAGACAGGCGCATGAGCCATGTGGTGGTGTTAAACAAGTTTAAACGAGTGGTCAAAGGAAAAAAAATCAAAGAAAACATAATAATGATAAAACAAATATAAAAATAGCAGATGTGGCATGATTGTCCATGAGACAGAAACCCACCAAGTAACAGTAGAATTTTAACTGCTACAGGTCCCATTATGACCTTCAACAATGAACCAGAGTCCATACCATAACGGAAGCTGTAAAAGGCCCCGAAATGC
>JAULBM010317249.1:0-13755 GCA_032357055.1 Geukensia granosissima | reverse complement strand
TAGACATTAGAGCTAAAACAAACACAAAAGGAAGCCTAAAACCTGCCTTAGATTTTATTTGTCATGCCAAAATTTGGTCCCAAATTTTAATTGGTAAGTGCAACCTATGGCAAATCTTCACAAGGATCCTTCTAAATATGATGTGATAGAAATATTTTACTATACCAATCGATACCTTAATTATATCTTTTCCGTTAATAATTCAGATAAAAAAACACTACCAAGATTTATCCCAAAATATTAACCTTGAATAAAGCCAATAGCAATAGTCTCAAATGCCCATTTCTGGACTTGGATGTGTTTATATCTCAAGGTAAAAATTTCCGCTAAAATTTACGACAAGAGGGACGATTTCTTAATCCCAATTTTTAATTTCCCCCTTCCTTGACGGGTACGTTCCTTTGGGTCCTTCGTAAGGTGTATATATTTCTCAGCTGGTTCGTTATGTCCATGTTTGAAGCGACGTTTCAGATTTTAATCAACACAATCTGTTTATACCTGACAAATTATGAAGTCAAGGTATTCGTTACCACAAATTGATTAAAAGGTTAACTAAATTGATTCATTAATATAAAGATTTGGTAAAACTTTAGATGTACCTGATGATCTTATGAAACATGGAATATCACAAACTACTTTTACGGAAACAATGTAAATAAAGCTTTGAAATTTAATTAAAATACAAATGGTAAAATTCATCTTAATAAATTTATCCGTAAAGTATATTGTCATAACATTTATCTCTTAAATCGTTAAATATAGTTTTATTGGTACTTATATTACCTTCTTGTTAATAGCTTAATACGGAACTAAAATGTTTATATTTGTTAAAAAATTTTCTTCTTGTTGTCTATATATTTATATTGACATTTGCACAACCCATGTTTATTTTGACTTCTAATGATATTAATACACTAAATGCAATTTGACTAATTATATTGATACTGGAGTAAAGTAACTGATCGGTTGCTTTTGGGTTTTAACTAGCATACAGAAACTGCGAGTACTTTTTTGGGGTCGATATCGATACTTTGTTGTATCACGTATTAGTTTTTATTGTATTTGTTGTTGGCTTTCAGTATCGATCTTAAGTGTTAAGCCATTTCAACCGAATTTTATTGTGTGTATTATTGCTGTTTTGTCACACCTCTGTCCCAGGTTAAGGAGAGGGTTGAGCGCTCACCAACCAGTTTAACCCCACCACATACTTATGTTCCTGTCCCAAGTCAGGTACCTTTAGGACAGTATGTCTTACACACATGTCAATCGTCCACAAATAAATGCATGTAAGTCATTAGATACTACTTAAACTTCGTTTGATGTGTAAATGCATTAAAGTTGATATCATAGTACATTTATACCCAATTATGTTCTCCTTGGTAAACATATTCACGCATATTTTGAATGATTTAAGGCTATACAAATTGTAAATATGGCTAGAAATTGCTGTTAGTTGTCAATTTTATTCAGAGTGCTTTCCACTGAAGATGCAACTAATATGCATAATTAAGGGAAATGGGATTATTGAAAATGTTTTATAGTTCATTGGTTAAGAGTGCAAAAAGGATAAACGACGATATTATTGCAACAAGACTGAAATAAAATATTGAACGTAAAATCTCAACGAACAGAATAAAGAAGTCATGGAATTAGCTAACAACATCAATTTTCAGCTACAGCTGCGGAACCAAGTGTTCATTGACCTGGTATTACTCCTCTTTTTCAGGCAGTTCATTAATTCGAGCCTCTGTTAAATTTGTTTTTCTCCTTCTGATTGTTCGGTGTTGGTCTTATTTTTTTAAAAATATGAATTAAATTTGAGATCGAAAAGACTACCGGCACATCCACATCTGCTTCATATGACGACTTAGACATAATAAAAACTGACAGTAATGAATAATCATAAAAAACGTCTCTGTTGGTAGATCATTTCCTGAGGGTTTTCATCAGCTTAGTTTTCAGACTTCTGTGAAATGAAATGTTTTACAGAATATTTTGCAATTGTTAAAATTTTAAAGCACTGATATAAAGGCCTCGAAAAATATTACACTAAGTAGTTGTCCCCGTCGTCGGTTTTAGCTTCCCATTTCGATTTGTTTAGAATTGAGAGCATCTTTTGCTAGATTTACTCTTGGACTGCCTACCTTTCGATACAGTCCTGTAAAGTATTTGTTCCACTAATAAGTATGCAATTAAACAAAGACGCGTTGGTTTTTGTTTGTACTACAAATACTCATGCATTGAAAAAACTGCAGTTCAATGAAATATATCAAAACAATTCATTTTGTACTGGGCATTAGCTTCCAGGAAGTTTGGAGTATCGGAGTTATTACATCTGTACTACAGCCTACAATGAGGTTATATACAGTTTATTAACAAAGGAATTAAATTATTAAAATAAAGGGAAATGGAATGAACGCCGGAAAGACGGCAATCCATTCCTTATTTAAATTTTTAACAATTTATCTGCGTATAAAATGCTTTTCTTGATTAACCTTTCATCAGGATTCCGAGCCTTTGTTGTTTTGTTTTCGTTTTATCTTTGAGCTTGTTTAAATTTGGTTTGTATCTTTGTAGTATGGACTTTTGATCTCTCACATGTGTATTATACACTGGACTTTCTAAAAAGAGAATGAGATGATTTATATTATTTTGACAGGATGGGTTAGATCAAATTTATTTGATTTAACTGATTATATCAGTATTAAATCTAAAAAATTCAAAAATTATGATGTTATGCACCTATTTTTGTATTTAAACATGAATATTCAAAAATCTAATTTTCCAAAATGTATCATGAAGTACCAAAATTTAATCTAATGGCTAAAAAATTGATTAGTGTAATTTTTACATAATTTATCAAATCCAAGTATTTTGCAAATTTCAATCGAAAAATTTAACAAAACAGTTTACATTTAAAAACATTGTTCGGTTCTGTTTACAAGTAAGCTACTCAAACTTAATATATGTGGTGGAAAGTCAAATGAAATTCAACTTCTGAAGTTTGTTTGGTCGTTATCATGAATTTATTGACAATTACGAAACAGCCGTTACAAAATTTTTCACACTGAAGTAAGGTCGAATCTGTTCCATTACCGATTATGAACACAACTGAATGTGACTTAGTTAAGTCAACGGCTTAGATTACCGAGTAGCACGACGGGTGTCACTTGTGAAGCGAAGATTGGTTTCGTTGGTAATTGTCTTTTCAGTCATTTGATTCAACTATCAACGTCATCGAATTATTTTGCTTCGTTAACGCATGACTTCTACTAGATTGATTGTTTGTATAATGAGCAGCGGTGAATATTTTATGCATTTTCAGGTCAAAAATAATGTAACAACCAATGCGTCATAAAATGGGCCTAGTAGGTGTCATTCGAGAACTTGTTTGCATCAGGATGCCAAATGTCTGGGTTAGAAATTAGCTAAAAAAATCGGTCACTTACGGACCCTCATGATAACTGTTTCTAAAGGATTTTAAATTCGCAGATAGCGTGACATTCTTCCAAAACATCCTTTTTCGAAACGTAGAGATAAAGAGCATTCTGCATAGGTACAGATTAATGTTAGCATCTTTTTCCCAGTCCCCTTCACTTCAACCATGGGTCGGCATGCTTAATTTGCATTCATTTCGGAATTTTCCAATTATTTCAAAGAAGATATTTGTTTTTTTCCTTAACCGACAGTACTGTGTGTGATAAGGACGATAATTGTTCCCAAAATGAAGCAAAACAAATTATTGCAAAAAGATAAGTCATAATCTGATGTATTAGACTTTAAACTACACAATATATGTATCGCATGCATAAATCAGTTCAAAATATTAGAATAATGAAACGATAAATAAAACAGAGAATTTACAAATTTAGAGGTCTCCACAAGACAAAATAACAGAGCATTTACAAATTTGAAGGTCTCTTAGAGACAAAAATCGTGCATGCGTGAAACAATTCTACTCCTACCTGAATATTTTCCAAAGTGTACAGGTAACAGAACATAAATTACAAAGAAAAACCAAGCACGTGGACCATGTGGTGGGTTTAATCAAGTAAAGTGAGATTCCAACTCTCCCCAACGATTGACCAAAGAAAAAAATCAAAGTAATCAAAGGCAGTAACAGACGAACTATAAAAATCTAACAGAAATTCAAAGCTCAGACAGAAAAACAATTCAAATACATACATATGAAAAGACCGTGCAGTCTATGAACTGCCATGTAACCTCAATATAAGTACGAAAAGGAGACTTTCCCGTCTAGACTGTGTTGTTATTTTAGGAATGAAAGCTACGAAAGATAGATATATATTTGATATATATTTGATTTAAAGTTCTGATCTTTGTTTATTGTCTAGGTACTTTCACATAACTAAGAAAGTTCAATGAAACCACCAAGAAACGTTTATAAAGAAACAGGATAATCAATTTGATTTCTGTCAGAAAATGTAACTTTTCAACAGCGTTTCATGTCCAACAAAATTAACTACAAATTTCCATAATTTAATGTCTATCTTATGTCATTGACAGATGTTGATATATATTTGTTAATCGGGCAGAAAGTTAGTGTTTTTATGCATGAATTAAATGAAAACACTGTTTACAAAAATCAAATTTTCCAAGTTAATCAAAGTATCCGAGTGTTTATTTGGTCTCACGCGAATAAAATAATTTCTATATTAATTAAACATTTTCCTATAGCTACAATGTTACGAAATTGAGTTTTACCAATGTTTTATAAATATGGTAAATATTGATCTGCAATACGTACATTTCTACGACAGTTGCTATCAAAAAATACCTAGTGCCAAATCCTATCAACTGGAAACAAAACTTCAAGCAGCTGATGGACTATGTCGAGGACTATGCTACACAATGGGTGAAGCGAAACAAGTTAAAGGTTGACTACCTTTCTGAATGAGTCACGGCTGTCAGACCATTAATTCAGATTCGGATTAAAAAATGAAAGGGTCGATGAGCACTAAAGCTCCTTCAGTTTTCAAGGACTCTCCCGTCTCGAGGGACTTGTTCGCCATCCATGAAAAATTTGTTGTTGTTTACTGTGTTGGTTTACTGTGATAAAGCGACTCAACAAGCGGTGTAAATCAAAAGTGGATATTAAAAATACTTCCTTTAATACCTCAAGATTCTTTAAAATTCTGTACAAGTATTCAAACGTTTGACTTTTCACTCTTTATACAACGATTCCGCATTTACAACTTAAAGACAGTCTTAAGAAATTGTTACACCAGTGATTTGTTAAACAAAAAGGAAAAAGGAATTCGAAGGTACCAAAGGGGCAGACAGAAGTCGGAAGACAGACAAGATCATGGCCAACAAAATGAAACGAAAGACAAACATTGAACACACAACACTACACTGAAAACTAAAGCTGGAGTAAAACGAACTCTATAAAAACAGGTGAGTTCAGGTGACCCGGAAGGGTAAGCAACTCCTGCTCCACTAGTGGCACCCTTCGTGTTTCTCAGTAGTAAAAGCCGGTGTATAGCCACAATCGATGTTAGTCACAACCGGTATAGAAACGGATTTGTATTCATGACAGTCGGAAGATATCCATTGTCATCTGTGAAATTCTCGATATTAATTCATTGGAAACTTTATATTTTGAGACGAATCAAGACGACGAATGAATCAAAGAAATGTTTGTGTAAGGCGAAGTCTTTTTATCAAAATTTGTAAATTGTTCAAACAGAATCATATGAACATGAAAGAAACAGAACAAGAATGGACTGTTAATTTTCCTTTCATTTTACAATCATATTTGGTATTCGACAAAGCATACGCAGGATTATACATCTTTTTGTTTTTATTAACGATGTAAACTCATTATCTGAAAGATCACGAATTTGGTTAATTAACGTAGATATATGATTCCAAATATTTCCAGATTTATTATCTAAGAATCCTATTAACATAAAATCTTCAATATAAACGTATTTATAATTAAGTGGACCAGTTAGTAAAAATAAACTTTGATGAAAACGTCTTATAGATTATAAATAATTGATGTTGGCTATCGAAAGATAATATGTACAAGAGTTGCCATCAAGTTCTAATGGGTTCGTCCACTTCATCATCCTATCTAAGCAGAAGAGAGATCATTTTGGAAATTGATGCAATGAAATATGTTAAATTTCAATATTGTTAAAGTACGCATGAACCATTGACTACAAACGCAAACATATTGACGTACTTTAAGCCTTTTACGCTTATAGTAAGCTTGCAAGTCTTTTTTAAGATCTGGAAAATACGAACTATAATACATGTATAAAACATAAAAATGAAATAAAAAAAAAAAACACAGTTAAAGACACACTATATTCCAGAGAGCGTATTACTCAGAACTGCACCTGGCTTCAATTTAATATCAAATTTCAATTTGAGGATTTCTTCAAATCTTCAAATCTCAACTTGAATGTTTTATGAAACTTAATGCAGAATATTAATCAGATAAAACCAATAATCAATTGACAGTTAAATCAACAAAAAAACTATTTTTAAATACAAGGGAAATGATGTGAAAAAACCCAGGAAATTTGGGAGGCGCAAAACAACAAAAAATGGATTTCTCTTGCGAAGAAAACGGAGTTGCCTAGGAGACATACTGAAATCAAGTACTGATATTTTTTTTAAGAATAAATCGATTTTGATACATAAGAGGATGTTGATCAAATATGTAAATACGAATTGCGTGAGACAAGTCCAAGAATGAAACTATCGAATTTGGTTACCTTAAATAGATTTCGTTTTTATGGTTTGGTCCCCGTAATGTGACATCAATAGACATTGATCAATGTTTAACGACCGGACTTATATTATATAATTTGATCCTATGCAATAAAGAACGCATGAAGCAGAAATTAACAATAACAGCACAATGGAAGATACATTACAAAATCGACATTTAATGGAACATTCAAGGATAAATGAAATAAGACGTAAATCCGAGACATTCCATAACAAGTACAGAACAATAAAATAAAACAAAGTTCTTATCAACTCCTAGAAATGCTGCGTTTGAAAAAAAATTCAAGGAATTTATTTTAATGAGTGTCTTTTGGGAACTCGCTTGCTTTAAAGGACAACTTTCATAAAGCGACAATTTTTGTCCAGTATTTTAAAAAAATGAAAAGCAGTACCATTTTTGTGCAAATCCTACATTGAAATGTGACGCAATTAATCATTTTAAACAAACTCATCGTAGGTCAGAGATTACAAAATAAACAAACAAAAGGTTCTTTTCTGGCAAGTCGACAGATCGAAAACCCGATTAAGATAATTTTGGACAAAAACCTGAAAATTTATTCAATCTAGATGAGATGGTAACTTTAAGTTTTTCTCTGTATGGGTACTATCGAAATTCACTAAGGAAGTGGTTTACACTAACAATTAAAGTTTTCGAAATTTTCATGAATTTACACAGAATGTTCAAATTTCACAAAATTACCTTTTAATAACTTAAAACGAACTTTTGACGAATACAAGTAAATTTTATTTCGTTAAAATTGATGTTACGAAATTTTGTGAAATTTCAACATTCTGTGTCATCCATGACAATTTGCAAATAACACCTCGACTTGATTTTTTATTTTGTTATCTCTGACCTACGATGAGTTTATTTAAAATGACCTTAAAATTAAAGAAAACGCAAAGAAACATTAAAGAAAGAAAAGCCCATATTGGGACCCATCTTTATATAAAAAAACCACATAAGCATACATGCTTATGTTTTGATCTATCAGTTTAAACACAGAAGCTTCAACTGTCCAAACAAAAACCATTTTATGCACAATGATAATTTACATTGTGTACTTTAGCAAAGAGTTCAAAAGGAGTTTTCAAGTAATTTAACAAATGCTGGCCTTGAAGGTTTTGCATTATTACATTATTGACGAATCAGGAAACAAAATGTTTTAATATTTTCAAATTGATTTCTTAACATTCTGTATTTTTTGACATTTTAAAGTTTATTCATGAAGCAACAGTTATAAAAAATATTTGTTCGCAATTTGAGCATGCAAATGGTCATTTATGACCCAATGCAAGTCAAATTATCACAATTCTTCGATAATTGATGACTTTCAGGAAGTTATTGATTCTGTCAACTTAAAGCCCATAGGGCAACAACTTTTGTTTGCTTTTTATTTGTCTTGTTAAGGAGTACATAAAATAACAAAATTAGGTTGCTAGAGGCTTGCGCTCTATTTTATTCCAACCCAAATATATTTTATTTCTGATGATATATTACTCGTAAGCTCGTTACATGTAACAACATTTAATTAACATGTTTTCCATATATAATACTGCAACATTATTTAAAATAGTGTTTACTCCAAAATTTCGGATATCTTCAAATTTTTTTTTGCCTTTATTTAAAATGGATTGGGATAACTTCGATTTTTGGGGGCACCGCACTGCTAAGTGCAAATTCTTGTATATTCTGATTTGGACTGAAAACAATTAAAAAATTGTACTAAATCGATAATTAAATCCAGTATCCAAATCAAAACTGTAACGACCTAAATCTAGGTATCAAAATGTAAATTTGCCTGGCAAAATTATTGATTATATGTTGTTGGGAATTAAATATGTCTGCGTTAAAAAATACCAAGAGCACTGTATCGCCATTTCGTTTATTATCAACTCTTTGGCAGTGCTCTTAGGCAAAATCTGAAAATCCGGTTACAATACATGTTCAATGACATTTAATAAACACAAACATCAGAACCAAAACAATCTAAATGAACAGTCCAAACTCAGCTCTGCATCATAAGGAAGAGTTTAGTAATTTATGCTAATTTTTAAAACAATTTTGAACGGAAAAATTAAAGCCATTCATTAAATAAATCACTTCAGAATTGATATTATGTCTATCGGGCTGAAAATATCCTCGGTAAATAAATACACCAGCAGGGACATACATCCAGTCGTAGTGATAAATAAATGACAAAAACCAATATCAATTAGATGCAATGTTTGGTCATTTCGTTGATTTGCAACTCATCAGTAGTGCTAAAGTCAAAATGTTGGGAATCCGTTTTATATTCTTTAAAAATTAAGAAAAAGTACAATTTCCTGACACTAAGCTGACATAAACTATTTCGCGCCGTTCTATTCAGATGATCTCAGATAAGTAAGAGCTGAAGATGTTAAATTCATTGGCTTTCTTGACATTTTATTGATCTATAAATGGCATTTCAGAAATGGTCTTCATACGCATTGTAAAGTTCTATCGTTGACTTTCTACGAGTACCATACTACCCTAGGGAAAATACACAAAAAAACTACCTTGTTGAAACTGTTTGGTCAATTCTCCCAAATTGTTTTTGGAGTCATCCTATTCAAACTGTTTGTCCTACATCACTTTCTCTAAAAAAACTTGACCAACGCTGTTGAATTCATGTGGTCTCCCTGAAGCCTGTTACTTGGTATATGACAAGTATATTACTGGTTTATGACACTGCATACCAGGTAAGAAACTGTGGTGTTCTTTATTTAGATTTATTCATTGCAACATTTTTATAATGTTTGGCGGACGTATGTTTCAACAGACCGTCGGCATTCCAATGGGGACCAACTGTGCGCCACTTCTCGCCGATTTATTTTTTTATTTGTATGAAGCTGACTTCATACAGAGTCTTCTACAGAGAAAAGAGAAAAAGTTGGCTCAATTTTTTGGTTTCACGTTCCGCTATGTAGTTGAGGTCCTTTCATCGAATAACTCTATATTTGATGACTTTGTTGACCGCATTAATCTAAATGAACTTGAAATCAAAGAAACTACAGAAACTGAAAGGTCTGCTTCTTACTTAGACTTACACCTAGAAATTGACAGTAACAGTAAGGGCGGGTTAAAAACAAAACTTTACGACATGATAGATGACTTTGATTTTCCGATTTTCTTCATATCTAGCAATATTCCAGCCGCACCTGCATACGGAGTGTATATTTCTAATTTGATACGCCATTTCACAAATGACAAAGGATATCTTTCCACTATCGTGAACACAAATTCGTTCCTATACCGGTTATGACTAACATCGATTATCACTATACACCGGCTTTGTCTTGTGAGTAACACGACGGGTGTCACTAGTGGAGCAGGGATTGCTTACCCTTCCTGAGCACCTAAACTCATCCTTGTTTTTGTAGTGTTCGTGTTATTAGAGCTTCAGTTTCAAGTGTAGTGTTGTGTGATTATAGTTGTTTTTCGTTTCATTTTGTCTGTCTTCGACTTCACGATAACTGTCAGCCCTTTTGGTATCTTCGAATTTCTTATAATCAGACGCGTCGATGATCTTAGGTGTTTTTGAATGTCAAATAGAACTAAAGGAAGAACAAGAAGGGCCAAGTTTAAACTGGACACAAGGTATCCTGCTTTCCGTCCCGTCTTGCAACACTGCTTCTAGGAATAGTGCTTCATGGGTATGGGGACAGGATAAAACCGGGGGAGCTCGTGTTTTTTGAAGGAGTAAGCTGCTTCTATTTCTGTAGTAGTACTCGTCGTGTAACTCCTGTTTATAACCGTTGGTAAGTCATGGATAGTCGTTCATTAGTTGCGGTTTTGAAGAAATATGACCCATTTCTAAAGTAATTATCTAATGATATATTTATTAAGATAATTAACTACCAAATGATACATTCACAAGCGGACCCGTTACAGCGGGACGCCTGTATATACCCTTATTAAGGAAGTGATCTCACAGTCATGCCGTTGATTGTCGCTTTTGGTATACAAGACGAAATGTTAGAGGTTCAATATGATTCATTTAATATGTCAGATACATGTGAGGTTTTGAAGGACAAATATAACACTATAATACCTCCATTGAAAAATTAATTGATTTTAAATTAAATATGTTTATTACGGGAATAATTCTATTGCGCCATTACTTGCGTTCTGTGTTTATTAGAACTTAAAAGGAAGAAATTAATCATTTATTTTTGTTTGTTTTAAACTGTTTTAATATATTTTATTCAAAAAGTAATTGTTTTAGTTAATTTGCTTAAAAAACTCATTTTCCAATTTAACTTTATTGAAAAAAAATAAAGAAAAACCTTTTCGTTGCTTTCGAGACTATAAAACGTGAAATATATACTCTATTACATAAAATGAATCAATTGAATTAAAACGCAGACCATTATAAAAGTGTTTTTTTATAAGACCCTTACAATAATTGAGTGAATCTCAGTCCATTATGTAATAATCAATCAATGAAAGAATTCTACGAATAATTGTATAATGATATTAGTAAAAGCCAGTTACAAAAATAGGTTGGGCTTCATGGCAACTTGCGTTAAACTAATCGGATCAGACTGGCACTTCCTGATTCCAACTGATGAAATCGCGATCAAATAAATATAACAATATAAACCTAAAGTACAACTAACTGCAGTGTAACGCAAACGAAGTACATTGGTGAAATGCAAATAAACCGCTGTATGTGAGTTCCATTATCAAAATTTTTGTTCACCTTGTGGTCTCACAACAATGAAAAAAAAACATCATAAAATACACAAATACACATGTATAGATGAAATGTGAAAAAATTGAATTAATTTTGCTTTGTGTGAACCAATGTATTTTGGTTCATTTCTGTAATGCACAAATGTATTTCTATTAATATCTGTAGCTCAACGAAATGTAGAAACTTATTGACAGTAAACTGCAATTTTCTTCAAATTCCAAAATAATAATTTCTAAAAACTGTGAAGCTGCCATTATTCCAAAAATTCATAATTTATACCCAAAGAAGTTTCAATATACGAATTTTAAAGAGATATGAGATATGATTATCTATGAGATAAAAAGTATAAATTACAGACATATTCTGGTTACACTACGGCTTTCAATAATGGCCTTCAAACATCCACATATCAGGCACTCAAAATAAAATGTCGTGAAATGGAGATGTAACATTAATCGAATAGCTGATTTATAGAGAAAAAAAAACAGTAAAACATAAAACAGCGACATCCATTAGAATACAGATTAATACATATAGCTCAGGTCAGGCACATTAAGTATGTTTGTGAGCATCCATCCTTCCTCAAACATGTGGCAATGATCTCATACTACGGTATCACAAAAAACTATAAAAATCAATAACGTTGGATGTAACTTTAGAAGTTAACAAATTGAACGCAGAGAATTTGAAATTTAACAAAAGAAAACGTAATGTAGCAACCTCGAAAAATGTACTTGCTTTTTTGACAGCTCACTCAAAATTCAAACAGTTGCTTATATAAACTAAGACACAAGTGAACGTCTATTATTCTGTTTGGATATTGAACTTCATATGTTTTGCTTCTAACGTACCGAGGTTACTCCTTGAATATGTTGAAATGTACATTCATGCATAGCATATCAATATTCACCGTATAATTTGTCATTATTGGTTCACTTGTTTTGGTGCCGAAGCTGATGGCCCCGATGGTATTTACCACTCCAATTTTCAGACTTGTCTGACATGTAATTTTACAGAAATTTGCTTAATTTATTTAAATTCTCAAGCATTGAAAATACGGAAAGTATAGCACCTTATAGTTGTACCAAGTTTTGGAATTTGTTGATCCGAGTATTTCTTTCCTATAGTTAGATCCGAATTTATGTTTCTAATGCTACTGATCAATGTTACTCATTTAAATGCGTTTGACCTTCCAACCTCGATGCAAGTAATAGGATATTGGACAAACCCTTATAAGTGTTCAAGTGAAAATCAAAATTGAATTCTAAATATCGAAATAATCGAACATTTCACATTCGAATGTCCAATATCATGATAAATGTCTATGACTAAGATTGTTGATAGCAACACCATAGCCATATATCATTCAAGCCGATTTACAATGATCATTCTGGGTAAAAATATATCTTATGATGATTACCTTATATAAATAACACATAACAGAGAGGGTGAGAAAGCATATTATTATTCCGAGAAATACATTGTCAATTGTTGCAAAGCAGAGGTTGATAATGATATCGAGGGATTTCAATCTGCTCTAACCCTCAATGTTATGTATTATTCATTATCTGAATTCTGAAAAAATTAATAATTCAAAATTGCAAAATATTCTCAGTAGTCTAAAAATTTAGAACTATTTTTACAATTTATGTTATAGTATAGCGCAACCATAATATGTGTAGAGCGCACAAAAGATTTGGCGGGATTCTGCACACAAGGACGTTGGAGTAAATTGTTATATTCTGCCATTGTAAGAGTTAAATGTCACATTTCTATAAACCAATTCAATGTCCGCATTAGCTTAGAAATGTGGATAAAACATAATAATCTTCAATACTTTATTCATGTATATGATATCTTTATAAAGTGTGGGTTTGACTAATAGTCTTCTATATTAAATGTTAAAATGCAATAAACTAGATTTAAATTAAACACTACAAGTGGGCTGTATTTGTAGTGTTTAGATAAGCTTGCTCCGCTTTTGCCGAATCAAACCAGTCTCTTCGGAGCCTGTGTCGCTCCCCTAGCAGAGACTCAACATTTGTCATTATATGCACGATTGTTTGGAAGAAAGGAATGCTGAACAAATGTTTGGTAGATAACCATCTAAAGACAATTTAACCAAAATTCGGTTCCAGTTTTTGTCAAGTCAATATTCCTTATTATCCCCTATTACGCTTAGTTGATCTGTTATTCACAATCCGTCAGGAGGGAGACGTTAAATACACCCCGTGTTTGGGAAATGCCACGTCCTAAGCACGCTAAAGAC
>JAULBM010317248.1:0-23898 GCA_032357055.1 Geukensia granosissima | reverse complement strand
AGAATTTCGTAATATTTTCAAAAAAGACTCTTTACACTTTATAAAATTAGAATGTTAAAAGAAAAGTGTGGGTTAATGGGCAAAACTTTTTAATGCACTTAAATGGATGAAACAAGAGGATTCCGAAAATCTGACAAAAATCAAAAAGATGAGCAGCGAACATCCTTAAGTAATACTATATACGAGCCACCAAATGTGTCCAATATGCAATTCGTTAAAGGGTATTGTTTGAGAATTTTCGTGAAAATATTACACCTAACCCTTATTTAATTAAATATCAACAAGCTCTCGGTTTTTTATTTCAAAATAATGATAAACTCGAAAAAAATAATAACTTGAGTTGATAACCTACGATAAACAATTCCCAGTAGTTGTGAAACCTATACAATATACAAAGAAGTGGAGGGCCTGATTTGTTTAGCGTTCTACTGCAATAGCTTATGCAAATAATATTATTTAATAATCGCTGAACTGTAAAGGCATCAGACTTTTGATGAATACCTGATTTGTGGACTCCTGGATAGGTTACTGTACTTTTTTATTGCTCACCAAATGAGCCTGATACGCCATTCATTAAGTGGTTTTGATTGACAACTTTCGTGAACCTTATTAAAATTAATTAAGTTACCAAACAACAAGCAGTATGTGATAAAGAAACACTAACTTTTGTTTTAAATAATTGAAATGACTTGTTTATTCTACATCAATCATAATTACTAATGTTTAAACCATTGTTCAGCGAATTTAGGCTTTACTTAAGAATGAAAGGGGGGGGAACAGATTTCAGATTTCTATAACAATTTTTTTAAAGATTTAGAGGTTTCTGTTAGTGACTACCAAGACTACGTCAATGTTTCTTTGTCCGGTTTTTTATAATATCAAAAAGGCGAAAATAAGTTATTTATTTTTGAAAATCCTGGTGTAATGAGTTCAGTTAAGATAAAAATAATTTAATTTGCACAAAAGACATCCAGAAAAATATCAAGAAACGAAGCCTTCCCTTTAAAGGATATATATAAAAAACAAATAGTTAACCCTTTGTTAACCCATTTTTGTTCGCAATAGAGGTTTTAAATTTTCAGCCTTTTCCCTCTTTATCTAAGTCTGCTAATACGATATACAAATAATTTTTGTTGTGACGCTAAAATTTCATTTAGTTTATAAAATCATGTATTATTATATTAATAGATTATTGCATGTCACTTTCCATATCAACCCTGGTATCATTCCTCGACCAATATCATCCCTAGGGCTAAAGCCCTCGGGGTCGACATGGATTTCTTTGGAAGATACCTGGGTTGATATGGAAAGTGACATCATGATGATATATTTATCACAAATTTTGTACGATATTTGATATAATAATTATCCATAAATTTATTTAAGATATAAATACAATTTTATAGTAGAAACAGAACATATATTTAAAGCCCGTCAGTACAGTCGAAAACTATTTCCAGTAAACTTGACGTCATAATTTTCTCGGACCGCGCCTGAGAGCTGATACGGATTTACATAGAAAATAAATATCAGCCCTCGAATAAGCCCTGAGGGCTTAATAATCAAGGCGAACTTTGTTCCATATAAGACCTTTCCTTATAAAATATATCATTTTATTATATTATACGAGTGAAGTCGTAATGACTCGCCATAACTTCGTTTATTTTTATTTATTTTGAAATTAAATAACCTGGTTGATAACCTACGATATACAGTTCCCACTCGTTGTAAAACCAATATTTTTACAAATAATCTGTAAAAGGGATCGTTCTGATTTTTTTAGTGTTTTCTACTGCTATAACCTGTGCAAATAATATTATATTATAATTGCTGAACTGTAAAAGCATCCGACTTTTGATGAATACCTTTTTTGTGGAATACTGGCTAACTTTCTACACCTTTTTATTGCCAAAAAAGAAGAAAATAAAACCAAATAAAATAAAAACTTGCAAGGGTATTAAACTGAACTAACAACATCACAATTATATAATTGTATTACAAACTAATAATGTCTTATTTTTTTTATGATAAAAATAATATGATATTGCTCTTTCCGTATCCCTGGCATCCGGTATCAACCTTCAAACAGAATAAGCCCTTGGGATGCCAGCTCGCGAGTTGTTACGGGACGTGATCCGGAAGTAATAATATATCATTATCATGTACTTATCATAGAATAACGGAAGTTTTAGACTGAAATTATTACCAGTCATCACCGACAGTGCGAGCTGTGATACAGATGATGATTTCACTCGAGACCTTTAAAACGTCTGTTATTCTTTTTATCGGCAACGTCATTATCAATATTACATGACCACTTGCCTGTTATTTTCCAGTATCAAAGCTGTATACTAACGCGCGATTGATAATGGAATATTAAGCAACAACTTCAAAGGGAAAATGGCAAAACTGCCGATTAATGCAATTGTAAACCTGTCCGTAACAAGAAGCAAGCTGAATCACGTGGTCAACCCCTGTGGGTCAAGACTAATAGAGGCCGTGATTGTTAATTCGAATCAGAAACGTGTGTAAAACCACGGGCTTCTATAATTCGAAGCTTTATTTGATTGATTCGTGCGCATTGTTGCGTAAACAAGTTTCATGTAGATTTGAAAACACGCCCAGGAATCCGATGCTTACCACTACATGTTGGCCCAGTATACTCTCCCCTACAGCGACAAACGGTATTACCACTGACATCAACTGCACAAGCACCGCTGTTTTGACACGAAAAATCATTACAGGGATATTCTGTAAATAAATATAAATCCTTGTTTCATTGAAAAAATGGTACAAATGTTACTCAATCAAAAACACAAAACGCCATCTCGATAGTGAGGTAAACTGCATTTTAGTCAAGACTCCTTCGGGAGTATTTACATATCAAATCGGCTTCTGGTTGGAACACTTAAGAATTGGCATGCACCTCCAATATCCAGACATACATGTATAGTATACTAAATATTAATTTTCTTTTATCAAAATTGGAAGTTTCCCCACCCGTTAAATTGTACCAAGTGTGCCTCTGGTTTAAATTACAAACTATTCTGAACAAAGCCTTATATGATCCTATTAAAATATGCATTACATGTATATGGTATTATTTCAATTTGATGATAAAAAATTAACCCCTATGAACCTCTCAAAATGTTGATTGATTGATTGAATGGTGATTAACGTCCAGTGGCAAATATTTCATGCATATTCAGGACAAGAGCATATTTATGATAAGTGATGACGAATGAACCCTGCTTTGTACTAGACCGACACGCTTAGCCGGATTTTTAACGTTTTAGCTCACGAAAGCAACAGTCCGCAAGAAGACATGCCACTTTACCAAGACACATTATTTTGATTCTGGGCCGACCAGTCTATGCTCTTACTCCTTAATGCTGCGTGCTTAGCGGAGAAGCAGCATATACCAATTTTAATGTCTTTGGTACGACCCGGCCGTGGATCGAACCCACGACCTTCCGCACTCGAGGCGAGTACACTAACCATTCCACCACCGAGGCGGTTTTCAAATTGTCAATTTGGGCCTATAGTTGAATTAAAAAATGTTGCATGCAGTACCACAACAGGGCCTCCTGTACCATAAAAAATAAAATTAATGCTTCAAATTTTACAAGATGTCCCCGTAAATACCATTGATGTAGAAAATCTACAAAGAATATTAAAAAAATACCATTTGAACCATTCAAATTCTGCCAAGTGTGCATCTCGTAGCAAAAAGATTTTTATGTTGCACAGATAAGCCGATTGTACAACAAAAAAAAACATTCTAATTTTTCTAGAAACTGTAGGATTCACCTGTTTAAAAAAATATTTGAATGATACCTATAAGACTACAAATTAGGCCCCTGGTTTAGATGAATAAATTGGATTGCTCACCTACCATGCTACCTTTGTAAAGTTTCATTCCCTAAAGGCCTCCGAGAAAGTTGTCAGACAGATTTAAACTTTGATGCAAAGGGCTCTCAATGTTGAAAGGAAAAAAGCGAAACATTTGTACTTGGTTTTACTATATAGAAATACATATACAATCATTTATTTTATTCAAGATAATCCATTTAAGAAATAAACATAGCGAAAAAAGGGATTACCACGCTACGGCAAACAGAAAGAGGACCTGAAACTTACGATATTAATACTTCAGACTAAATATCTAATCAACCGGATATACACAAGCCAAGAAATCTTAGACAAAAAATGACGGACTAACGGTAAAACTTAATGTCCCCTCGACTAAAGTTTCAGGCATAAAAGGATATTTGAGGATTCCTTTTTTTCAATTTTTTGTTAAAAATTCTACAAAAAAATAAATTTGGTAAATTGAATATATATTTTAACCAAATCACAAGTAACATGCGTCATATGGTATAAATAATTTTTTTTGGAGAAGACGTTAATAACTTGTAAAACTTTTGTCTATCCGTTTGTTTATTTGAACCATAAAATATGTTTAAATCATCATAAAAAATGTGGAAAAAGTGAATATGTCTCACCTGCTTCTGCAGCTTCATGGAATAAGTAGGGTCTTCTCTGAAAGTGATCGCTCATGCATTTCTCGGGTTTAATTTCGTTTATTTCCATTTTTATCTATCGCATTTGTTTTCTACGACTGCCAGAAGTAGTTAAGGTATTTACGCTCCACATCTAATTTTATAAAATCTAAAATGGAAATTTAACTATTTGTCCTCGTCAGAAATGGATGCAAGTTTTATTGGTGATTTCTATGGAAACTTTTCATCATACTTTCCGGAAGCTGGAAACCAGAATATGTCCTTCCGGAAATGGGTTATACTTGCCGTCACAGTGTCTCCCCGTCCAATTCCCCGAACACAGACATAAACCAGATATATCATCTTGTGTTTCACACCTACCACCGTTCGCACAGTACGTCACTATACACTGATCTAAAATACACATATCGTTTTGTCAAAACTAGAATATTCAATCAAAATATAAATTATGGAAAATTATTTTGGGAATCATGGGATTTTTTTAGAATTCAGGTGAAGCAATCATATTGAAGAAACAGAAATTTAATTTCGTGTATATTTAATTTACTCTTTGCATTTACGTTATTGAAGTTCTTTTTAATTATCCGTTTAAGAATACCAAATAGTGACATTGTTTCCGTAATGAAACTTTTAAAATATACTAAATTATTCAAATGGGAAATCGGTATCAATCGAGTAAATTTACATAATAAGCAAGAAGTTGCTTAATCTTACCAAAAAGACAGTCATAATCCGCATAGAAACGATGTCGCGTGGTACTGGGACAGTTGCTATTTTGGAAAATAGATCTGCTTATTACAGTTGTACATTCCCTAAGAGTCTGACAGAATGGCTTGAATTCCACCAGTGCATTTTGATCTTGGCACGAAGGTCGTCTTAGGTTATTGGCAAATACGACTGTATTTAGTCTAACTCTGTAGTCAGGATCACAAAATAATCTAATCGCCTCCCCTTCCCAAGCAGAAATTGTTTTTCTTACTGAAATAAAACAGTATTGAATAGTAAAAAATTGAAATGAATACGCCTCAAGTATCTTCTCCTGTTGAACAATGTTCTACTATAATATTTTGGTATGTATCTTTTTATCATTCATATGTGATACATCAAAACTGTAGCCAAATATGAAATAAAAAAATTGATCAAGTATTCGCATGTTTATAACAATAAAAATGCCGGTCTATTTTTTCTAAATGGACACTTTCTTTTAATTTAATAGTCTCCGTCATCGGCGGAGATTACTCTTGTGTTATGGTAATTCTCAGTCATCGGTTATCGATTTAATCGCCTAAACTAAATATATATATGTGCATATATAATATCATTTTATCATCTATCATATAAAGTAGCATTTTATAAACACAAGATCCCCAACTTGTACATTTTATTATAAACTATCTCAATTCATCTTTATTTCTAAAAATTAGGCAGATTATATAGATATCTTATGTACAGTAAAGATAAATTAAATTATTACATTACAATTACTTTGTATCTGAAAACATAATTTAACATAAAAAAAATTCTCTAATAGTGCAATTTAACGAACAAATAAGCAAACGAACCCTCTGAACAAAATACAAATCCCCTACCATAATTATATACTTCTGATTATCCAATGGTGTACCTGCACATGCCTACGAAATGAAGCTGATAGAAACAGAAAGAAAGCATAAAGACCAATGGAATAAAGGTGTTTTTAAAGCTTCATGTCATCGACATACCCGTAGCCAGGGGGGGGGGGGGTTCGAGGGGTTCGGACGAACCCCCGCTTGAAAACCAATAAGCACTATTAAACTCGCAATTCAGATTGATGACAGTTTTCGAAGATAAATGAGCCCTTACAGATTTAACTCGACTGTTCGGTTTAATATGCAGGAAAATTATGTCAACTTTTTGATTTTTTTACTGAAACAATGCAGCATAGAACAGAGCCCAAATTCGGCACCTGTATGTATTGACATGTTAAGTATTGTTAGAACTTTTTCCATAAAAATTGGTCATCCTGTTTTTTGGAGATCCCAAACTAAAGAGAACGACCGTAAGAACCTTGTAAAGAAATTATTTGTGAAGAGAATATTGATATATTCGTTAATTTGCAATTGTTTAGAAAGCTTTGATAAACGATCATGCTAAAAGCTACATAAAAATTTTGCTCAGGAACAACGTTCAGGCAGACAATAACGATTTGCTCAGGAACAACGTTCAGCCAGACTCAGGAACAATGTTCAGGCAGACAATAACGATTTGCTCAGGAACAACGGTCAGGCAGCCAATAACGATTTGATTAGGAACAACGTTCAGGCAGACTCAGGATCAATGTTTAGGCAGACAATAACGATTTGCCAGTTCAGGAACAGCGTTCAGGTAGACGACGATTTGCTCAAGAGCAACGTTCAGGCAGACAATAACGATTTGTCTGCTCAGGAACAAGTTCAGGCAGACAATAACAATTCGCCTGCTCAGGAACAAAGTTCAGGCAGACAATAACGATTTGCCTGCTCAGGAACAGAACAACGTTCAGGCCGAAAATAACGATTTGCTCGTGAACAACATTCAGGCAGACGATAACGACTTTTTGCCACTTCTCTTGTTTTTGTTTTTTCATTCATAGTATTTACCGAACACTGAATAGACTACAACAGTGTTGAATGTGACATAAAGTATGCCAGGCAGTCATATTGCATCTTAATTTTTTATCTGGATGCGAGAGGTTGCTTTCCAGACGCAGGAATTTTTATTTCTTACCTAGCTTTTTAAATAGGCAGGGAATGCGTTGAACGAGATATTCATCTGGTTTGGCCTTATTAAGGGTTAAAGAGGTTTCTAATAAATGTCAGATATTTCTATTCACTGTTAAGGTTGCTCGCTGCTGATAGTAAAGATAACAAGATTTTTAGAAGTTTATGCATGTTTTTAAGATCTTTTACATTCAATCTGAACCAAAATAAGCAGAAAAATTTGTTAAGACAGTGTTAGAAATTAAAAATATTGCGGAAATTGATTTTTCATAGATTTTACCTTATAGTACACCAAACGAATTTTGCCACAACAAAAGTGAACCTGTATCAAAAGTTTTACAGTGAAATATAAATCATATTATTGCCGCGGCTAAAGTTGTAGATAAAAATTTATTTTAACTTGAAATAGAAAATTTCCCCATAGGGTGTAATGCTCATTTGCTTCATTTTGATGGTGCAATTACCCACTGGGCTCGGTTAACAAGACATGATAAAATTTTTATTTTTTTGTGGTTTTGAAAAGATGAAATTTTAAGAATAAAGTTGAATTATATTCTGGCTATAACACTGATGCGGGATATTTATCTATGAAAGCATGCCATTTTGAGACAATTTTTTTCAATGTAGAAAATTTAACATAGAGGGGTAATGGGAAATTTTTTTGTGTTGAGGAAAACTAAAATTTTAACTTCAGGATAAGTTGCGGCAAAAAATAAGAATTCCAACGATATATAATATGATATATTTCACTGCAAAACTTTTGATACAGGTTCACTTTTGTTGTGGCAAAATTCGTTTGGTGTACTTTAGTATGCATTTTAAATGCAGTGTAGAATACCCATGCCAGAGATCAAAAGTGCATAATCCAAAGAGACGAGACAAATTTGAAAGAAACTAAATGATAAAACGTAAACAAAAAGAACAAAAGCCTCTTTTACAAAACAGGAGTGGAATCAGGTGCTCATGAAGTGTAAGCATTCCCTGTCTTGAGCGCAACACCCGTCGTGGAATCTTAAATCTCAAAGCCGAGTAAACGTCAATCCGAGAAGAGGTTAACTTATATTTGTAAATTATAAATATCAATAAATATTTCTTTAAACAAACTTATTCACAAAGGATACAGGACTGCAGTATGAATTTTGTTGGTACATTGATTAATACACAAATATTAAAAAGAGGAAGCGAGATAAATCCGAAGGACCGGACAAAAGGGAAAGTCGGCAGACGGGACAATCTCAAAAACACGAACAAGACGGAACATAACACATATACATATAAAACTAAAAACAAGCATAAAACTATCAACAATGTGCACCCTGCAAACTCAGGTGGATCTGAAGGGTAAGCAGGGTACCTGCCTCTTTATAGACACCCTCCGCATTTGTCCATTTTTCAATAAAGTTATAGTAATATCAGGTGAAAGGGAAAGGTTTCATGGGATCACAACCTCCAGGCGGAGAAAGCAAATAGCCTGTTTTTGGTTTATTCCGCAATTTCACAGGAAAGAGCCAGTCTTCATCTGCCAAACAGATATTCAATACCGACCGACAAGAGTTTAACCAAGGAGCAACATATCCCTGTCTGAGCAGTTCCTGGTTAACGACCCATCTCTGTACGCAAAACGCTGGAGAAGCTGGCTTGTAATTACTGCCAATGAACGGAAAATTGACTATTTTGACTATTGTAAAATTAAAATCATCACGTATGTCATAGAGTTTATGTGAAACCTTGCTCCATTGTCTAATTCGAGATGAAGGCAGATTTGTGGGTGTCTGTTGTGTCTTCAATTTAAGCTCATTTGGATAGATGATGTGAAGATAATCACAGAATTGTTCAGTTAGAGAACACCATCTTAATAAATTATACCCCTATTGTCTTTCCTCAAAACTATTGACAACACAGTGTAAATTTGTTGGACATTCCGAATTTGATTACATTTCGTGTTGAGCTTGCTTTCAGTAACTGCGAGCATTCATTAGAGAGGTATCTTCTTTTGCATGTACTTATCTTATTATATATGTGATTCAGATATTCTGTTGTCGGGTTTATGAATTTTTTGTTTGATTTTTCCTTAAATTGATCACTCGTCTGGGGGAGGTTTGGAATCCCTCTAAACTATATTTAAATCCCACCAATGTCTCATTTGTCTGTCCAAAGTCAGGAATTGTGGTCTCAGATTTTTTCTGTGTTAAATCTTTTGTTAAATGCACTTTTTGATAATTTTCAGGTTAAGGAGCATTATTATTTAACGTATACACCTTTTATTTATTGGCGACGATTTAGAGCTTTTAATGGGGAGTCTCATTCCACCGTTGTTGATGACCTCGTATAGACCTCTATATAAGTAAATTCCTCTGGTTTTTTTTGGTAGATGGAGTGCCGTCTCTCTGATATTTGCCACACATCTTTTCCTTTTCATAATACATAATAATGTACTTATCATGTCTTGTGTTTTTCGTCAGAAATTTTAGACTGTAGTTTAAAGAGGCACGATGATTTTCATAAAAATTATGCCCTTCGGACGACTGGGCAATAGAGTTTTCTGTTACAAGAAGTAGAATATATCTGCTAAATATGTGTCCGTAAGAATGACTACACGTATCTAGAAGATGCCACTTTCTAAACCGTATGTCTTTATTGATAGTCAATCACTTAGCTTAGCTAACGATTCCAACTCGTTTTCATAAATATTGTGCAGCACCTCCTTATAAAAGTGCACATTTTGTGATTTTTGCATAATTTTTACATTGTGTTTCATCATGTTTTCATTTTACTTCATTTATACATTTTATTATTTTACAACGACTGGGCTAGACAGTTTAAAACTAGTACTATAACTGCATACACGTTCTGTGTATGGACATTTCTACGTTGTATGCACTTGAAAGACACCTTACAACAGCTCGTTATGAGCGGTCAGTAGGTGGCCTTATACAACCCACATTTGTTTGAAGTGGCATCCAGAATTTTTCACAATTAATGTCCCCGGTTTACAGTCTACAAATTGATTGTTAACTTGTCCCCGTCCAGAATTGGACGTGAAGCAGCAATAAAGTAATCGAGTATGTGCACTTGCTATTAAATTTTGAGGATTAAGATGTAGTCAATTTACCGTGTACATATATACCAACACGCCATTTTCTGTGGCGGCCATCTTGAATCTTCGGAACAATCGCAGAGAACCGTCCTACAAAAATTGGTTTTAATTCCACTATCGGTTTCGGAAGAGAAGAATTTGGACGTGGAAGTCCAACTAATTGAAAAGCTTTCGTGATCTTTGACCACAAAAATCATGTGAGCATACACAACGACAAAAGGTCAAAGAAATTGTTATTGATGGGGTTGACAAATATACATGTATATAGACACTTGGTCTATCTTTACAATTTTACGAAATTACAATGCAATTACCAGCATATGTTGGACATTTGCACATCAAAGCTTGCACAACACAAACATGCGCTTGGAACATTTTATATATTTAGGTATACTGCATGTATCAAAGATTCGTACGCCCTTTCAAGACACCAGTAGTATCAATCAACGAATGGATAGAATGAGGAAAAGAGGCTATAGATATTTTTCCAAATACAAGTCTAACCTTATTTACCCTGTATCTACCATGTTTGGAAATCTATACATAAACACACTTCATATTTTACCAGACAGGTTGTAATGAGGGTGGTCTTTATCAAAGTTACCTGTCATTTAGTACTCATCTGTTCCGTCGATAAAGGTAATAGAACAGGATGAAACGACAGACTAAAGATAAAAGATCTATCATCATATCGATATTATAAACACTCTTATTAACTAAAAAACCTCCTTGGTGTAAACAATATGCAGTGAACATATGTGGTGTAAGCGTTCTTTGGGTACATTTTTATGTAAAATTTATGTCATTTAAATACAAATGTATGTGAACATTTAAATACATTGTATATGTTTCATATGAAAATCTGGAGAAAAAACTATAATCCTGTAATATTTTGCAGAGAGTTCTTGAATTAATACTAAAACGTAAGATTTCCTGAATTTCAACAGCAATATTTTGTTCAAAGTGGATACCAGCAAGGAATGCATGGGGAGCAACACGGCAATGGGTTCTTAATATTTGTGCGAGGTACACATGTCAAGCAAGATGTTTCGCTACATATCTGTAAACAAAGAGTTTAACCTAAAGTGGACCAAACCAACTCCTTTAGGGTGGATAGAGTCTAGACTAGAAGCTGTATCGCCCACCTGAATCCATATTGCTTATCAACTGTTGAGAGTCGATACTTGTATTTATTTGAAGGACCTTGGGTAAAATAAGATCTTTCGGATGTCAGTTATATTTGAACAAATTTGTCATACACCAATTATAAACTTTGCTCTGGGAATGTGTAGTCCATTTTGGAATTCCCGTTCGTAATTACTGACGAAGTGCTTCGAAGTTGAAGCAGTAATTAGAATGTATTGTCCGTCTTTGCGGTTACGTTGACTTTTAGATCGCAGTCCAGCAAAATATTGGTTTGTGTTTTTTTTTGTTTTTTTGCGTAGGCAGGTGAAGCTCCAATAAATAAACGTCCATTGGTTGATACATATTATTATATTTTTCAGCTCTTTGGACTATGCACTTTTGATATCTCGCATGGTTTAGTATTTTACACTTGACTTCATATTGCCGTTCATAGCGTTGAGATGATTGTACAACCAAAACCCAGTAAGTGAGACATCTTTTGAGGAACAGATTCGGGAGAGAGGTGTGCTGTACCGCTTTATTTCATGCTAGGTGGTGTTTCCGAGAAAAAAAATGTTGTGAGTTCGATCACTTTTGGAGACGGCTTAAAACAAATCCCTTTATCAGATGATTTTGACGGTAGAAATTACAACGACATTGTCTGATTAAATTCATAGACCTATGTTTATTAATTTCGATAAATCTGGCATTCGTAGGTCATTTCACGGATCCAATGGTGCAGGTCTCATCTATTCATTAACTCACACATGTATATATAAATATATATATATTGTATTGACATGTATTTTAATCGTTCTGTTTTTGAAACCAAAGTCGGGTGCAATAAACTTGATATACCCTGTACAGTCTCGTATCAGATTGTGATCAATGCGAACATATTGTCACCAAATCCTACTGAAATACAATCTGTTTGAACTCAAAGACAATTGTTGATCACAGATAGCATAGACCACACCAAATTTAATTACCTGCATACAGTGAACTTTTCAGATTAAATTCCTTTACCATATTGCACAAACAAACATACCATTTGGATACTAT
Organism: Geukensia granosissima; assembly: GCA_032357055.1. Lineage (NCBI taxonomy): Eukaryota > Metazoa > Mollusca > Bivalvia > Mytilida > Mytilidae > Geukensia > Geukensia granosissima. Next base: position 11,353 of record JAULBM010317248.1, on the reverse strand, counting down.
ATAGTGGAACACTTTTCCACAATATGTTTAGAATTTATTAAATAGCCTGTTGCTTACAACAAATCATGTAGACAAAACACTAATCCACACTTTCATAATTAAAAATAACATCAAACAACAATGCCAGATATGTTTAGATTTGTTGGGTTTTTTTACTCACTTGGTTTGACCAAAATGGCAGTTTGCGCACAAGCCATTTGTGTCTCTGCTGAGAGTTTCAAACTCATGCGACAAGAATATGTGCATGTCAATAACGCACAACCGTTTGGTTGTGCTTGTTGCTCGGAATGATGATTGTTTCTGTATCTTTCCCTAATTAGTATCATAATAATCAATGTCAGGGAGAAAACTATACAATAAGTATCTCTTTAAGGACATTGACCCTCCAAAAGGAATTTCTGGTTATGGGGATGAAAAATTACAGAAGTCCAGAAGAGACGCTTTTATGCCATCCAAAGTTTAAAGAATGGCACGCTCTACGCATGTTAAATACCCCATTGGACAGCTCTTTTAGGGGATAAAGTGGCAGATATTGTCCCATTTCTACCAGTATTACCAACCCTTACGGTCTAATAATGGTTCGCAGGTCAGCGTTTTGATTTATTGTTTATTGATATGTTGTCCGTCATGAATATGATTCAAATATTGCTCACTGGACGTTAAGATAAACGCAAACAATTATAATTAAATATAAATATATTACCATTTTATGATGGATAGAATTTCTAATAATCATATCGTAACATCTGGCTAGCTACCGGTTATTTGTGGGCTTGTCAGAATAACATACATTGTGAAAATCAACTTCGTCTTCATGACTTTAGAGGCATATGCTATATTAAGTAAAAAATAATTCTATCATATCCAATGCTGTAATTTTTAACGGTACAAATATAGTACACAGATCACAACGATTTGATAAACCAGGAATTCCAGTATTGGTTCTTCAAAATGAATCTTTCCTTTTAGGTGACAGTTATTTCCGAAACGTGGTAGTTGGCAGGGACAGTTAATTTAATTTCGATGGCTATACAAAAGAGACTATTTAGTCCTTAAGTATTACAGTTTTCAACAAATATTGTCATAGACAATCATACCACATGTTAAGCTGAACTACGTTGATCGGCGGATAGCCATGTCTTATACTAGAAAATACTAACAAGTCAGAGATTATTTAATTCTTGTAAGATTTTTAAGCATAATTCCGTTAGATTGTAGGTGGGATATTGAAAGAGACCGACATGCATATCTCTACTAAAAATTGTATATGTCAAAAATTGCTTCAACAGAAATTTTTAGAATTTTGACAACCTTTGAAAAGTGATGAATCATTTATTTTGCTTTATTTAAAAGGAACTCTATTTCAAACGTGAAGTTGTTGAATGACTTATAATTGCATTTAACATAACCTTTGCATTAGAAACGATCTGTTATTAAGAAATCGGTTTTCAATAACACCTGTTACTGGGATAATTCCTGTCTTGTTTATTTATCTTTAGTAAATATATGCATTAGCGTTCAGAATACATTTACAGTTTTCGAGTGGAAATCTACAAGAGGAATCGATTTCAGTATGATAAAAAATAAAACAGCTGGCATAAGTCTATAGTTGCAATGTTTTTATTGGTTGCCTAGTACTGGAGACATTATGGCAGCAACTGCTTTTGTTTTCTTTGATTTTCTTGTTAGTTTGTTTTATTTTGGTTGATGCCACTTTCAAAAATATTTCAGTCATATCGCGGCTGTCAGTTTTATCGGTGGAGGAAGCCGAAGTACCCGGAGTGAACCACCGAACTTAATAGGGCAGGAAACTGACAAACCTTATCACGTGCGATGAGAGTTAAACTCAATCCGTTTTTGTAGGGTACATAGGTGATAGGCTACTGTGATCTGTACAGGTAAGTTTAAATCAACTACCTGGAAAACTCGGCCACCCAGGCCCTTTCTTTGATTTTCTCTTTGACCACTTGTTGGGGGAGGGTTGGGATTCTATAAACTAGTTAATTCCACCATATGTCTGTCTCATGTGCCCGTCTGAAGTCAGAAATTGTTATCATAGGTTTGTCTTTGGTTAAAAGTTTTGTTACATGTATATTTTGATAATATTCAGGTGAGAGCAGTATTATTTACGTATGAAAATGAAAAGATATTGTGACTGCACTCAATTCACAAGAAAACATAGGAAATTTATAAATCTAGAGGTCTACACATGGTCTTCAACAATTGTGGAATTCCACTCCGTTGAAAAGGTCTAAACGCCCCCAAAATAAAATGTGTATACGTAAAATTATACTACTCCTTTATGTACCTGAATAGAATAAAATGTACCTCGGAAATTTAGTGAGCGAAAGGCAATAACTTAACGAGAAATTATGCAGTGCACAATCATTATCCTGAAAAGATGTGGATAGTATCTTTTTGGTATATATTCCATATTCTTTTTTTAAATGTAACAAAACATAAAACACAAAGAAAAAATTTGACCACAGTTTCTGACTTGAGACAGGCACATCAGACATGTGGCGGGGTTCTCTTAAATAGATATTAGCGTTCTAGAATACATTAACAGTTTGAGTGGAAGTGGATATCTAAAAAAAGAATCGATTTCGATCGTATGAACGATTTAGAGCCCTTCGCAAGAATTCCACCTTTGTTGAAGGCCTTGTGGAGCCTCTGTATTTGTAGATTCTCCCTATTGTTCTCATGGATATGCGATCTGTTCACATGCATAGGTCTTGTCTGACATCTATTACCCATTCCTTTAATTTTATACTAGCAGTATTTACCAGTGTATACGAGCGTCAACAAAAGCTACAATGAAGACATCATAGAGCTTACAAGACAACATACTATAGGCATGTCACAATGGAATGACTGCATTACACATTATTTAAAACTGCAATCGATCTATACGTTTTGCGAGTTGTACATAAAATTCGGCCTTGTGGCACGTACACCAATGACCATATTGCAACTCGTTTAACATCTACAGGTCACTATACAGCCTTCAACTATGAACAAAGATCCACACTAATGGTAGCTGCTGTAAAAGTCTCCACACAACAAAATGTGAACTTATTTTAAAGCACAATGAATCGGTACATTAAAGCCTAAAATACAAGTTAACCAATGTTGAATACATATACTGAATTTTTATATGCTTTATGATATAAAACCTATCAGCAGTAGCATATAAACCAAAACATAGGACGTTCGAGGTCAAAACATAGTAAGAAAATGTACTCAAATTGAAATAGGAAGCCAAATCCGACGGCAGGGACAACTACTACTTGCAATACTTTTCGCATTTTCAGTGCTTTAGAATTTTAACAAATGCAGCAAATTTCTGTAAAACATTATTTATAAATTTCATGTAAGACAAGTCTGACAACTGGGCTGGTGAATACCCTCAGCGGCCTCTGGTCCACCAACAGAGGTATCGACCCAGTGGTTTCAAAATACAAAATTACCAACTTTGAATAAATATGGAGAATTTGGTAAACTATATTTATATTTCAAGGAGAAACCTCTCGTCAGTAGCATTAGAAAGAAAACGAAGAGGTCCGAGATCCAAAAATAGCAAAAGAAGCAATAAAATCCAAAAAGAAATCGAAATGGGAGCTATTCCGACGGCAGAGACAACTACTAAGTGCCATTCTTTTCTTTTCCTTATTTTCAGTGCTGTAGAATGTGAGGTCTTACCGTATTTGCATTGCTTTAGAATTTAAACAAATGCATCACATTTCTATAAAACATTGTTGGATATAAGTCTGACAACTGGGGACCTCTGGTCTACGTGCAGAGGCATCGACCGGTCGTTTCAAGATACAGGTTTACCAAGTTAAAAAATAGGGCGAATTTTTATATGCTTTGAATTATCTCTCGTCAATACCATTCGAATCAAGACATAGGAAGTCCGAGATCCAAACATAGTAAAAGTAGCACTCAAATTCGAACAAATCGAAATAGGTTTATTGATTGATTGATTGATTGATTGATTGTTGTTTAACGTCCAGTGACAAATATTTCATGCATATTCAGGACGAATACAAGTTAAACAATAAATCAATATGTAGACTGTGAGCAAAGGACCGGAAAGGATGGACTTTTAGACTGCCACTGGAAAAATCACGGGTTGGATAGGGGCGGAAAATTTAGCCTTGTAACTGGCCGCTTAAGGACCACTCAAAATGAGCTGTTACAAGGGGCCTTTAACGTGCTTAAGACGTGGCATTTTCTAAACACGGGGCGTCTTTAACGTCTCCCTCTTGACGGATTGTGAATTTATACATCCCCCACAATCAGGGACACCCTTTTAAGAGGACTAGTGCCTCCAGGACGGAGATACCTGGTGCCTATTCTTTCTCCGGCTCAACCTTCGAGAAGGTGAGTTCGAGTATTTATACATTCCGCTCGAACTAACGGACGCACCTTTAGCAGGAGTTCTACCTGCAGGCGGAGAAACCGAACGACCTATTTCTATACCCCGGCCGCCCTCGAGGGGAAATCCAAATCCGACGGTAGTTCTAAGTGCAATACATCTCGTAGATTTCCCATATTCTAAGTGCTTAAGTATTTAAACAAATGCAGCAATTTATGTAAAACGTTGTTTGATTTTCATGGCAGACTAGTCTGACAACTTGGTTGGTGAATACCCTAGGGTACCTCTGGTCCACTAACAGAGGCACCGACCCAGTGGTTTCAAAATACAAGTTCACCAATGAATAAATACAGGGAATTCTTATATCCTATATATATATTTCAAAAAGCTAGCCTAAGAACAAAAACATAGGAAGTCCGAGATCCAAACACTCAAATCAAAACAAGTGAAAATAGGAATCCAAATCCGACGGTAGGGACAACTGTAGAACTAACATTACATTTCGAAGCCTTCGCGTGTTTATAAAACATTAACACGTTACAATAAAGTCATGAAAGTATGATTTTGAAAATGTTCCAGTTACACCCTTTTAGATGCTACATCAGTATTGTTTTTTTTTATTGTTTCTGACTTTGATGTTGACCCCATCCCTAGACGACCATGTTATATAGAAAAAGGCCGTTGTTAATCTTCGCCCCCTGCTTAAGGGCCATTCGTTGGTTGTATTGGATATATAAATATTCAACCACCCGAGGGTAAAGAATTAGGATATTCGATTTCCCCTGGGCTCCGGAGCGGTCTCCAGGGTTCGACCCACAGAGCTGACCAATCCCAGGTGGCGGATAGGGGAGGCCCTCTCGTTGAGGGGTTGCCAGGTTATAATGCGGAAAGCCTAGCCGCGGACCATAGTGGGTGACGTGTTTGGAGAGTGCCACGCTCCTTGCACGTAAAGGACCCCTTTTGTAGTTTTCGAAAAAGATTAGGTTTATGCCGCTACAAAAGGCAAAATTTTACCCATCACCCCCTTTTTCCAGTGGCAGATAAACCGTTGCCCTGTTGTGTCCCATCCCACCCCCATTTCGATAAAGATTTCTCATCCTGAACATGCATGAAATATTTGCCACTGGACGTAAAGCAACCAACAATCAATCTATTCGATTTCCCTATCAGGAGGTGAAACCCTCCTCAATTGGCGTCTGTTGTTTAATTGAGATGTATCAAATCTCAAACAACCTCTCGACTGGAAGAGCCCTTTTACGGGTAATTCCACGCTCTAAGACACATTTTCAACAGATGTAGTGTAGGTTCTCAAGTGCCCAGTGATTAAATATCCAGTCGTTAATTGTCCTAATTCAGCATCTTGTAGGAAGAAATTCTCCAGCCCGACACCCAGTTCGCCCTTGTATGGTTTATGATAATTTCTTTCCTGATGTTCATAAACTATTTGCCACTCGAAATTAGGCAACAATAAATCAATCTGTCCGTTATTTAAAGTGTATTATCTGGACTATATATTTATTAAAGATTTGAGAAAGAACGATTGATTGATTGATTGTTGTTTAACGTCCAGTGGCAAATATTTCATGCATATTCAGGACGGAAACAAGTTAGCAAACAATAAATCTTTATGTAGACTGTAACAAAGGGGCCGAAAACTCGAACACTTATATTTGAGAGAATTAAATTTAATCTCTATCCGATTTTTGTGGTTATATACAAATCATTACTTGCAAGACACGCAACAGAGAATAAGTGCATAAAAGGATGAAATCAGGTGGTCCGAAAGGATATGCAATTCCTGCTTCTTTAAAGACACCCGCCACATTGTCAATTTTTAGTCATTCCAGGGTGTGGGGATGCTATTAAGATCAAGGTTACTACTTTCAGGCTTAAACAACGAACGGTTGGTGAGAAGTCCCTTCGACTTTTGATATTTTATTAAAGTGCAATTTTAAATTGAATATGCGCGCGCAATTGTGATATAGTATTCAAGAAAACTTCCATCATCTTCAAGATATAAACACAATTACTTTTTTCTTATTATAAATACAGCAAAGTTTTGAGTTCAAGCACTTTATGTTCATTTTATACCAGCCTAAGAGTCGTATTTGGAAAAAAAACAAGACGGATTATTTCAAACTTTTTAAAAGTATTTGTTTCTCATATTATGTCATACATATTTGTTTATTATAATTATTAAAGCAAGACGAATTTTTGTGTATGTGTGAAAAATTAACCCTGACTTAACAAAAATTAAAAATAACATTATAAGTGCAAGTAAGCCAACCAAGAAACGAATTTTATTTTTGAACATTTCACATTTATTGTTTACTTTAAGTTTCCTACAACAAATATTAATTTCTTAACATTTTCTCATGTTCCCTTTATGGCACCTTTTGTAAGTCGTCCTTATGCAATGCCACTCGACGCAGACTAACAGATTAGGAATCTGGCAATGTAAAAACATACATAAGGAACTAACAATTTTCGATAGAGTCCGTATAACTCCTAAATTTAGTTGTACATGAGGCGATCAATCCAATAATGATGTGGGTTAAAAGAACTTATTTTTCTGCGAATCGACACATGTTTTTCACGCGGCATTCGACCGTCACACGGCCAAAGTAACTGTCATAGATCAAAAGGAATAAGTCATAATTTGGCAAAATTGACCCAACCGTTGAAGGTAAACCTTAGGAGATCGAGTTTCCTTTTTCAAGAACATGCCTCTTGTTTTAAATTTCCGACTTGAAAGGAATTAAGTTGTGTGTGGTGACAATGGATATTATTCCTGAACTCTTATGAACGATTAATTTATTTCGGCGACAAGACGATGTTTATATATGTGTCAGTGAGAAGAATTCGGCCGGTGTCCTTGCATGCAAGTTGGATGAAAATATTCCATTACAAAGTTTTGTCAACTTTAAAAACTGACAAAATCATCAGCATTTAAAACAATTAGCGTAGCCCTTTCATTGATGGATGTTATTTTATTCTTCTGTGTACCGTACCGTCCGTCACAAAAATTGTTCATGGGTCTCCTTAAAAAGTCGGAATGCGATGAAATTCACAACATTTTAATCTAACAATGTAGAGCTGCATGTTGGTCTTGCCCAGCTGCAGCCATTAATTTGACTTAAAAATGTTCCTGAACTATCAATTAATGGTTTCCCCGGGGATTTCCTCCCTTTTTGTTGGATTTAGATGAAACTTGACAGGCTATTATATGCACTACTGTAAATAAAACCATATATGTGTGCACTTAATATTGATGTTTTTTTTATCATAGTGCGTCATTACCACATGTAAGCAACAAAAACTAAAATGTTAGTTTTAATTGTTGCAAATCTCGGTTGTTCGCAATTTTGATAGCGCATGCATCAACTTTTTGAATTCAGTATAATTGATGATTTACAAGTATTTGCTAAATCGAAAGAATAGTTTAATATAACCTGTGACCTACGTTTCTTTTACAATTAAAAACTTAATGTTTCATTCTAACGGATGGTTTAGCGTTTTCGATTAAAAAGGAAATACTACTGATAATTTTCAATATCACGCGACTCGTTATAAGAGGGAGACTATTAAATTCGTATTTTAAACTAAGAAAAACCGAGTTCTTCCCCTTGTTTAAATAATATACACTTCCCTCCCTCACATTCAAATTCTGTTGATTTTTATTCGTGGTTGTCAAAGTCAAATTAGGAGCTTTTAGGCATTGACCATTTGACATTCAGGCAGGAGTGCATGGGATTAAGTGTCGCGACTATAAAAAGAAAATAATGGCAGCCAAATTATTTTCTTTATTTCTTTTGTGTTCTGCTGACTGACTGTCATTCAAGTGCATGGCTTTGGAAGTATAAGAATTTTAAATTTCATTCTTAAGTTCCTCCTGGTAGTTTATATTTCAAACTACCACCCCGTTGTTGCTGCTTCGTCTGCCGTTGCAAATATGAAACGAGTACCAAGTTTTTGAAGTTTATACCTTGAATTTGAGTACTTGAAGTTGGTTTTTTGTTCAATTGTGAATAATTTTCAATATCTACAAAAGTTTTGAGAAAAGCATAAAGAGATTTTTTATCGGCTCTCTCTCTTTTGCACAATATTTTACAATGAAAGAAAGGGCATCGTTTCAGATACCGAGATACCGAGGGCAGTCGGGGTATAGAAAAAGGTCGTTCGGTTTCTCCGACAGCAGGTAGAACCCCCGCTAAAGGTGCGTCCGTTAGTTCGAGCGGGATGTATAAACACTTGAACTCCCCTTCTCGAAGATTGTGCCGGGAAAAGAATAGGCACCAGGTATCTTCGTCCTGGAGGCACTAGTCCTCTAAAAGGGACGTCCCTGATTGTGGGGATTGTGGGGATGTATAAATTCACAATTCGCCAAGAGGAAGACGTTAAAGACGCCCCTTGTTTAGGAAATGCCACGTCTTAAGCACATTAAAGACCCCTTGTAACAGCTCATTTTCAGTGGTCAGTAGGCGGCCAGTAACAAGGCAAAATTTTCCGCCCATAGCCAACCCGCAATTTTTCCAGTGGCAGTCTAAAAGTCCCTCCCCTACCGGTCCCTTTCTCACAGTCAACATATTGATTTATTGTTTAACTGGTTTTCGTCCTGAATATGCATGAAATATTTGCCACTGGACGTTAAATAACAACCAATCATATTTGTCTCGAATTTGTCCAGTAATAAATTCCTTAAACGAGTCGGAATATGAAAATAAATATGAAAATAGAGTTTGTCCGAAATAATTGACTCCACGAATCCCGCCCGCAATTCACAAAATAAGAATTAGAGCCAAGTGCTCAATCCCTTTGTGAGAATGCAATTTGACCTCAAAACCTATTTAGAATATTATTCGGCTCTCAAAAGATACCACTTTCGACATTTTTTCCCAATTTTTTGACATCTTTATCAATAAAACATTGCATATGTGTTAGTAATGAATTCATATGAAATTAATAAAATGCAAGAGAATCGTTTTATATGCTAATATTTCTTTTTCTTCTTTCAGGAGAGCCAGAATGGATTCCTACATTTAGCAGATGCAGCTGTAAAAAATGGTCAAACATTCCCAGTGAACATTCCACCATTTGTTTTACCCAGTAGTGTAGCCGTTCCCGTTTTAAGAGATCACATATCACAGCAATATCTTCAGCAGTATAACATGCAGGAATATGGTGTTCCGTTTTTTTGCTACAGACAATGTTAGTTGTCTTTTTAACGCTGTTTCGTTTGCTCTCTGTGGTACACAAGATATAGCAACCGAGCTCCGTGTTCGTACCTGTATTGAGATCGGTTCGAAAAGACGTGTACACCTCTCTTACAATAGCCAAAGATCTTATATGGGTTGCACCAAATTATGCTTCATCCGCTATTGACTGTGCACATACAAGTGGTTGGTCTTTTATGTGGACTATACTTGCCGAAGTAATACACATGTAGGTATGCCTATTAAGTCAGTTTACCCACCTTTAAATGGTACTTCCGACATGTCTTATAAGATTCTTAATTTAGTAGAAATACCAAGAAACTGTAAAAACTGACACAATTAGCGTCCTCTGGACTAGGACTTCGTTCCATAATCCTAAACAGATATGGCTACCCAACCAACTTGCAGCGCTTATTAAAGTATTAGATCCGGAAACCACTTTGACCTCGTCGTTAGCACCACCATCATTAGACATGGATCAGTTTCCTCCGTTGCCACATTCAGCGCCTAGTACGTTAAAAAATCTAAGGTTTCTCTATCTTCAACAACATCTGGAAACCAAACTACATTAGACTCCTCCGTGATTGACACGTTACCTGATTTTCCACCACTTCTCACATCTTTGAAAATCGATCATAATTCTGATATAGGTTGCAGTGAACACGAGTCGAATCCACCCCATTCTGTTCAGTTGCCAAACAAGCAATCTCTCACAACAAATCAAGTTTTCATAGTTGCTTATAGCGAAATGGCCACTGAAGATCATATCCAACCGGGTATAAAGACAATGTTTACTTTCTGTTTAACAATTGCAATAACATTTTACGTCGTTAGAATTCAAAACACAGTAGCTTTCCAGACGACATCAGAGCAGAACATTCCTATTTTGCAGACTATTTTGAAAGCACGTGAAGAGTCATCTTTATGAATTTGTTACAGTGCCAAAACAGCAACTCAAGAACGACCGATTATGGACAAATAACAACTTTAAGTCCATCAACCATGTTTTCAAACGGACAATAGACTGGAAGCCTATACCAATACCAGAGCTCATAAAAATTCTACACGAAATTGTAAAAGTTCAAAAGTTCAATTTGCAGATATGAAACGAGCCATCTACGGCACCGGTAACTACGAGCTTCATGGAAAATAAGGAAACATCTGCAATCCCATCAAGCCTGGTATTCAAAAACACCAGAACAACAAGAAGGACTACTTTTAAAATTGATGACCGACATCGCACCAAAGAAGACCATGGTTAAAAACATCAAGTTGTGAGTTCGAGGTACCGCTTGCCAAAAGACTTACACGTAAACCTTATCAAACCTCCAGACCCAGGTCAACCAGGACCAAACCAATTGCAATATATTATTGACAATTTTTTACTTAATTTAATACTTGAAAAAAATAGTTGCTACCAATGTATATTTTTTCTTTTGTTAAATAATCTTTTAATTCATGCGCATAGACAATAAACTGTGTAAACTGCATTTAGTCTTTGAAAATCACTAAAACGTGAAGTGCAAATTAGACAATTGCTATTTAACAAAAACTAATTAACTCAAACACAAAAAATTTAGCATAGCATTCCTTATGCAATAACAAATGCCTATTATGAGAAGAAATAATGTTTTATATTCGTTTTATGTCCTGAGTGGACATTTTAAAGCTGAGTGCACTTAGGGACCTGGGTGGCCGAGTGGTCTAGGTAGTTGATTTAAACTTACCTGTACAGATCACTGTATCCTATCACCTATAC
>JAULBM010317237.1:0-13755 GCA_032357055.1 Geukensia granosissima | reverse complement strand
ATCGACGTAAGAATGAGCAAGGAGAAAAACCCGACTTTCCCCTGTACTTTATCTTAAAGCATTTGCTTTCTACGACTCCAAGAACTAGTTAAGGTACTTACGCGCCACATTTTAATTTATAAAAACTAAAAATGAAGGCTTTAACTATTTAACCTCGACAGAAATTGATGCATGTTTTAGCGTTGATTTATATGGAAACTTTATACTACACTACCCGGAAGCCGAGAAGCAGAACGGTAAATTTTAATTTTAGAAGGAACCACGGCTTTCGGGAAATGGGTTTTCGAAAAGGGCTATAAAGAACAAGTATTTACTCTAAATACATAAATATTGATAGCAAAAATATAAAGAACTAGGGAAATCCAAGGAAAACCTTTCGAAAATAAGCACTTGGAGTTTTAAACTACACGCTTTTATAATTTTAGGTTTTGTTGTGAATTAATCATTTTAAATGACCTTTCCAATAATGGGGCCTCGATTGGAAAATTTGGAAACATATTTTCTTGGTCCCAATTTAAAAATGTTCTGCACAAATCTGTTATTCTATATAGCTAAAATTTATGTATACAAGTTTGTATTAAGGATCCAACGCATGGAAGACAAAAAACCCAATATTTCTATCCATATGATAAAAGAAGTAACTATTAAACTCCAAGAATATTGATGACCACATGCTTGTAGTTGATAACATAAATACCAGCTTTAACCTTTAACCATTATGTTCGGAGCCTGATTTTGACTTACATATTTTACAATAGTTTCCCCTTTCCAATCGTCCTCTTAATCATTTTATGTTCAGGATTTAAAATTGAATATGAATTGCACTTTTAAAAAAGTAATTTCCCTTTTCAATACTGCGTTAACCAATTTATAAAAGTCTTGTATCGATTGAAAGTTCCACTTTTAATAAGATTTGTCGCCCTTTCCAATATAGCTTTGTTTTTGTTCATGTCCATAATTTGATTCTTAGAAAAACTTTTTATGAGGAGTTGTTTTCCGTTCCAATATCATTTTAATCAGTTTATGTTCACGTCCGTAATTTGATTCTAAAAACGCTTTTATTAAGACGTAAACCAGTTAATCTTCACGCCCTGAATTTAACTATAAAGTTACGCTTTTTACTACAACATTATAAGTAGCATTTTTCTATGATTGCGTTCTGAAGTAAACACGGCTTTAGTATACCAACAAGAAAATAGAATTCACTATAATCCCAACTAACTAGAATAATTTAAAAACTTTAAAAGTTGCATCTTAATATTCTTGATGTTATATATTTTGTCTTTACCGTTTAATAAAATTCCATAGTATGTTAAAAATATTATTTAATTATTTTATATTTGTAGGTTGGTACGGTAACAGGCGATGGAACTGTATCCTTGTCTTCCTACGACAGCTTTAAAGGTGATGGATTTACCTCACAATGTCCGCCAGGTGGCTTCTGTAATTGTGAATCATCTGTGTTTTCCAATCAACCACCACAAGCTCAAACATCTAATCGTACAATTAAAGAAGAGAAACCACGAAATTACTTCTTTTACGATGAGACAAAAACTGAATCTGGCAAAGTAGAATATACCATTCATTACACATGGCCAATCTGGGCTATTGCTACGGCCGTGCCAACCTGTGTTGGATTAGTGATTGGTATTTTCGTGTTTTTCTACTTTTTGATTTCCTATCCGGTCAGAGGCGGCACAACGATTCTAGGATTTATGATGATTATTGGAATATTGGGAATTTATGGACTTAATTTTGCTTTTTTTGTTCCCGCTTCAACTGTCTCTTGTGGTGTCAGACGTTTCCTTATGGGTGTGGTATACGCAATAGTCTTTGCTGCGCTGTTGGTTAAAGCTATCGATAACTGGCGCTTTAGTGACAATGACTACAACGATCGGAAATACTCGGGTCTCACCAGTGCATGCTCTCTTTTTACGTGTGCGCTTGGAATCGTTTGCGTTCAACTGATAATTCCAATTGAATGGTTGATTTTAGAACATCCGTCTGCAAGTTTGCAGTCAACCAATCCATTGCATGACTGGTGGTGGTGCGACCCCGTTGATAAATATGATTACGCCTTAGTCATGTCAATGATTCTGGTTATATTTCTTATTATTCTCACTGCAATATTTGCAGCCCTAGCTTGGGACAGCGAAAGTAACTATTATGAATCCAGGTGGATATTTGTGTCTTGTATATGCACAGCAGGCTGTTTCCTCGTCTGGATGGTGGTCTCAACGAATGCTGGGCCACCATACAGGGATGCTGCTGTAGCGTTGGCTAACTTCTTTAATGCAACGGCACTTTTAATTTGCTTGCCAATAAGAAAGCTTTGGTTATTGTTCCGTTTCCAACGATTAGAAGAAAAGGATAGCATGAAAATGGAAGAAGTCGAGGATAGAGGTAATATAATTAAAGGAATCAAAGATATTTTGATAATTGAACTCAAGATCTTTGTTTTCTAGGAACAACCCAAAAAGATTTTTATACTCTCTGTCGGTTTACACTCATAACAATCAAGTCTAAAAGTGATAACTCATAGATGTTTTCTTAAAAGGACAGAATATATATTGGATTATGCAAAAGGGCATACGGAAATCGTAAAACTAGATGATATGACTTACATCAGTTTACAAAACAATACATAGAATACTTAAGCTACAGCAACACGAGAACCCTATGTAAATAAGGGCTAGCTCTGATTCTCCAGAAGGTTAAGCAGCTCTTGTCTCAGTAGTCGTGTTTCTCTGTAGACAAAGCAGCCGTAACCTGAAGAGGAATAATAAATATATTCATTGCCATTTATAAAATTAATTTTTCTCAAGATTTCCTTTGTTAAGTAGTTTTTCTGTTAGCAACAATCGTAGACACGACTTTTTGTCTGTTAAAGTTCTGAGACAAATTAAGATGTTTTTGTTGTGTCGTTCAATGCAAGGTCGTTTTTGGTAGATGAAGTGAAGATAATTAATGAATGGACTATTGTCCAGTGATAGAACATCATCTATGTAACATAAGCTAAAAGTTGAAAGGTTTGGGCTACCTTTCTCTTTTTCTGCAAGTGCCAATGAGTAAAGTCGTACGTTATTAAGATGTTTTATTACAGTTTTCATGTATTAGGAATAAACATACGGTGTGGATATTTGCGCATTATTCAAGGCCTTATGAACGCAGAGAATGTTTGTAAATTATATGTTTTAGATGGCTGTCTCATAGACAATCACACCACATCTCTTTTTCTATATACATAAGTACATGTGTACTGATCATCTTAACTTTGACCTGCCCAATATTTATTTATGACAGAGTATGCAAATCCCAAAGAGTCAAAATAAACGTGAAAATCATATTTTTGCAGGTGATGATTACTCACAGTTGTATTCCAACCCCGGGTTTGAGACAGATATGTTTCAACCAGAGGAACGAAAAACTGGATCAGACATTGGCTTCTAAAGTATCAAGGTAAGCGTTACATCCTGTATTGTTTTGAGGCATTTGTTGGTGTCGCATTTGCATTTTTCTGATAGAGTAGAACAATATTTATAAAAGTCATTCGACATTTATGGTTTCAAAATACGAGACAGACTCAAAATAATCAGAAAGGCAAAAAGTAAACAAGAAATACAGATGCACGGACCTTTCAAAACACTTTACACAACGGGTACTTCGGGCTTAGTTTTAAAGCGTACTTTTTTCATCAAATATTTATTTCTTGCCACGATGTTGATTGAGAATAGTAATTGTTATATTTGACGTTCGATTATCTATAGTATTATCCAATTTTATAATTTGAACAATGATACTACATGTATACGTGCCAAACATATTTCCTTCATAATCACTGAGATAAAAAAAGATGAAGGCAAGTTAAAATAATACACAGTTATTCTTGATCAGAAAAATACCCGATTCCAGAAAGATATTCAAAAGTGGATGTCCAGCTGTAGAGGTAAGCTTTTATTGCATGACGGACTGGAGTAAAAGACAAGCCACTTTTATATAATTGATTTACATGCATTTCTTCGTGTATTATCAATGCTTTTGACCTCTGTAATATATTTCTATTTTCAGCCTTTACATATAAACCAGTGGTATTCCTGTAAACAATTGATGCTATGTGCCATGGAAAAACATGTTTTTTTCCAGAGGAAATTGGTTTTAGTTAAACAGTTTTTAGACAATATCTTTTATTTTAAAGCAACAAATTTGACAGATATGATTAATTCATTGAGCAATATCTTTCAGTTTATATTGACTGTCTCATAGTCAAAACACCGGCAAGACTGTTGTATGTCTACATCAAAGCTAATGATCGTTGATGATATACGGGTTTACCAATGTTGAACAGATACGGAAAATTTGATTATGTGGGTCTCGTGACCTCCCATCTACAGCAGTTACACACAGTAATAAGAAGTACTCAATCCAAAACAAACGAAATAGGAAATAAATGTTTATATAGCGCCTGGATGCCCGAGTAAGTTCTAACTTACAGGTAGAATTTCTCTGGCCTTTCTTTTTATGGAATAAGTTTACATCTGTCTTTATTCCATAAAAATGCACTAGACTTGTACACGACGCGTATAATAGGGTTACCAGTTAAACCACAATAAATCAAAAGAAGACTTAATTTTTTATATCACATGATTTTGAATGTTTGATTTATTCTTCATACATGCATCACCTGAAACAACACAATATTTAACTTGGGTTGTCTAGTGTTGAAAATAGATAGACCGCCTTGAAGGAATTAAATTTGTTAAAGGAACAGTGCAATTCAATAGCAGAAATCCAATCCATTTTCCAATCAGTCCAGCCAAAAATTAAGAAATCCTAATTATTTGCTATTTTTACAATATTTGTTGTTTCCCCTGAAAGCCATTATCTTGTCAGTCTTTTTAGTTAACAATTTTCGTCTGCCTTTTTGGAACTTAATATAGCTTCAAGCTCTGTAATAAGTTTATGCCCTATAAATTTAGTTCTATGCACTATGCAAATAATACATAGATATAAAAAGCTTAAGTATCTGGGAATACTGTCGGTCTAACCATTCATTTTTTCCTTTGTTGTTTACAGAGATTATTATATTAAATCAAATGAAATCCTGATAGCTCTGCGTGCTACAATGGTACAAATGTACAATGTTTTAATGTTTTATTTGATATATATGTTTTATTGTATATTTTTATATGAATTGTATATTTTAAATTTGTTTGAGAATTAAGATAATCAAATTGTGATATGTTTAGTAAACCTGGTTATTTTAATTAAAAATATATAGAAATTATTTTACTTATCAAGGATAATGAAAAAAAAAAAAAATAAAACACAGTCAAGTGACAAGAGAATGCAATAAGATAAGTTTATTAGAACAAGCAAAAATATGAAAAAAGAGGCATGACACAAATAAAATAAACAGATGAAAGCATAAAATCGAGCAGACTGAATTAAAGAAATATGAATCCATGACTACAGAAGTACAAAACAATCTTTTAATATATTTGATCTGTTGTTTGTGATATTATATTATGGTAAGAATTGTCGACATACGGGATGGTAGTCGAGTTCTGTATGAGTTTTATCTGTCTTAAATGAAAATGTGTTTTGAAACATCTACAACATTTTCATTATGATGGCGGGCTAAGTCATTCAAACTTGAGATGATGAATGTGACCCGCAACCAAATAAAAATACTTTTCAATAAAAAAGGAAAGGGTAACAAAAATGCAATAGGAACGACTGCTGTATGCTACCGGAAACGAAAGTGTGTTGAGTCGCCTCTTACATTTAGGCAAACGATCACGGGCGTCCAATTTTCAATCGGCAAAAAGGGTCCTTGATGCCATGGAGTGTGGCATTGGCCAAACCCATCATCCACTATAGTACATGGTCACTTTTTACGTATTATAACTTGATCGGCGTGATAGAAAACTAGGCTACCTGTCTAGATTAGCTTTTTGGGTCTTTCCCGGGCGAACTTTTTAGTGTCTAAATCATAAACGCCAAACTATCATTTTTAACGGTGTAACAAAACTTTTTCCGGAACAACCGTAACTTACCGTTTCATATGTGGAACGTGTAACTTTCTACAATTTGGTGGCATTGTACTTTTACTCTTCTATTAGTTTTCCTTTACTGGAAAATAAACAGTACTGTATTCATTATCCTCGGAATGAAACTGGAGCTGCGTATGGAATAAGTCGGATTAATACTGACTGATATATCCTGTTATCCGTAAAACAATATAGAATAACATTTCATCCAGTAGACGAAAAAATATGAATTGTTCAACTGAAGAGTAACTATATTCATTTTAACGTATTCGGACCATTGTAAAAATGTTGGTCAAATATTTTCAAATGTTTTAACAATTAAGAGGAAAATGTGATTTGCTTCTTAAATTTTGAAAAATAAAATGTTTCTGATAAGATAAACTATCTGTAAACCTGTTATGATTAGCTAAAGATTTCCCGATATTTCCGATGTAATTGCGTAAGGGCCTTCTTAAAAATCCGGGTATTTTCAATAATCACGTGGTCAATAATGGTCCGAATACCTATTGGTATAAAACTGATCAGTTGGAGCAGGGTTATACCAAAGGTTCAGCCAGGAGGTTACGAGTCGAAACGTAAGCGATTGAAAAGACCTAAATCACACACAGACAACATATAGGCTGACCTATTGTTGGCCTTGGTCTTGTCTGACTTCCGACTTGGCGATTTCTGTCTGCCCCTTTGGTATCTATTCCTTCTAATGAAAAAAAAGATGTGAACTCTTATGTTCCAAAAAGTTAAGCATGTCATACATTTATTTACAAACAGTATGTACAAAAGGTGTATGAAAATATTTTTTGATTCACACAAGACGAAAGCAATTCAAAAAGACGTTAAACCAAGCAAAGAGATTACCAAGATTCAAGGTACGTACGATTTACTAAAACTGCTTTTTTGTTTAAGTTAACTATAATCAGGAATTTGCATGTTGTTACTTGCTTGCTTTTTAGTCGCCTCGTCCCACCACAATCCCAATTTTAACCTTTTGTTGCTTTCGATTTTACTTTTCAGAAAATGTACCTTTTGGATCGTTTGATGAGCTTTAATTCAATTATTAAATAAAATTCAAGTTTAATATTTTAAACAAGTTTACCAATTTAATATAACTGATTTATTTACTTAATTTAATGTAAAAATTTGTTTGTTGGTCATTGTTAAAACTTTTTTCTTATGAGAGAGGAACACACGAAATAAATGGCGGTATAAGTATAAAGGCTAATAAAACAAAAGGACAACTTCAAACACACACACAGAAAATGCAAACATAACAGATTCCACTTGTTGGCTACGACTAGAAACATTCACTGATTATTAATAGTTCATTTAATTATCGGGACTTGAATTTTTATTTTCTGATTGTAGATCGGCACGTTTTCAAACAGTAAGCAATTAAGTTTAACAACCTTAAGACCAGCATGGAATGGAAGTTGCAGCCGACCGAACTCTTGTACAGAATGTCCTACTTATGTAGTAACCAAGTCACGTTATATGTTACAACCAACAAGCCAGTCCAATCCCGCCACCCTGCTGGCATTTATCCCAATATCTTTACCAGACGAAGACCGATACAAGTGTGGTAAAATATACCTGGGTGGTTTTTATCGAGCCCTTGCTGTAGTGTACACTTTACAATACTTAGCACCTAAACCATACAACTTGCGTAGTATGATATTAGATACGTGTTCTAATACACTACGGATTGATAGAGATTTGTTCGGTATTTTATCAACGGGTGCACTATGTGGTTCAAATACAAAGTTCGACGGCATTATCGACAATTCAACAGTCGGTGGCGTTGTAACCATCTCTTCAGAAAATGTGATTTCTGCTAATAGAATACTTGCTCCTCTAAAGATACCCCTTGTTGGTGCATTCGCAACATCAAAGGTTTTTCACGATTCATATACTTATCCATATGTAGCACGCACGATTTCGCCAGATAATCAGGAAACAAAAACCATCGCGGATATTTTAAAATACAATAACTGGACATACGTTTCTGTTATTTTCTCAAAGGAAGTGTATGGTATTTCCAGTTTTGCAAATTTTCAAACGCAGGCAGGTTTAAACGGAATATGTATTGCAACTGTCATTGCTTTGTCTAATCAAGAATCCAAGACCAGCACAAAAAATGCTTTGTCACAATTATCAAATCAAAATGGAGCAAATGTTGTCATAGTGATAGCATTGTACCCGAACCCGATTCTTGAAGCAGCACATGAATTAGATATTGCTAGAAATTTCTTGTGGATTGGAACAGAAACTTGGGGAAATTCGAACCTCGGTTATCATCAGCTTCAAAATGTTTTGATTGGTTCTATAACTGTAGCCATGCGTAATACTATGATGACTGGATTTAACAATTATCTAAAATCGCTATCGTACACGTCACGTGATAGTATCCCTGACGATTGGTTTGATGATTTTTACCAGCAAGTACATAAATGTCGATTATCAAAAGCAGCGATTGTATACAAAGAATACCCGCTGTGTACTCTGTCAGAAAAAATAACAGATGATAAACTAAGCATGGGTGATTACGTCATTTATACTACAATGGCTGCCACGTACTCTCTTGCTTCGGCGATTGAAAGAACAAAAAATAGTAAATGTGCCACAAAAAGTACATTTCAAGACTGTTTCAAAGATGATAAACACAAAGAATACTTGTTTCAAATGCTGTTAGACACAAAGTGGTCAAAGTGGACTGATGAACCAGGATTTGATTTGAATTTTAACAGTGATAGATACTGGGATGTCGGTTACGATATTTACAACTTAATTCTTCAGAATGGAGTTCCTACATACAAAAAGGTAAAAAAAGTGTTATGAGTTGTACAAAATAGCCTCTTATGTTATTACAAATTTTGTAATTTGGGATTGTAGTTGATATAAATTTTGGAGCTAGACATGCAGATTAGGTCGATTGTCATGTTTTATGAATAGTTTACATTATGTTATTTGGGGGGTATATTACAGCTTCTATTATATATTTAAAATAACAATTGAACAGGCATTATGAATTATCGAGTTATTTGGGATTTTTTTTACAATAAAAGCACTACCTTTTCCTTCTAATGACACACGTTATGTGGAAAGACAGCAGATATCGTGAAATTTTATTAATACTACATCTATTTTGCCAAACTTGTGAGGTGAAATTTGACTTTTTATATTAAATGTCATGGCGATTTTTTTTCCAGGTCGGATCAACATTGGACGGTGTTAGTCAAATTGTTTCATCGATACAGACCTACAAACCGTCTACGTTCACTTCGCAGTGTCCAACGATAAAAGAATGTAAATGTTATGGTGTAGTCAGTAAACAAAACACTTCTGCGCAAGCTCAAACTAATATAGATAAACAGCAGAAAGGACCTAGGAATTATTATTTCTATAAAACTACGAGACTTCCTTATGGTGGCATTGTTCACACTCTGCATTATACCTGGCCTATCTGGGCTATTGCTATCTGTGTGCCAACATGTGTTGGTATTTTTGTAGGCGTGTTTATATTTTTCTTCTTGTTGTGTACGTACCCTGTACGGGGTGGAACAACGGTCTTAGGATTTATGATGATATTTGGTATTCAATGCATTTATGCTATAAATTTTGTTTTCTTTTTACACGCATCACAGTTAACGTGCACTGTCAGACGTCTGCTAATGGGAGTTGTATATGCTATTGTTTATGCAGCCATGTTGGTTAAGGCGATTGACAACTGGCGCTTTAATAACGTTGAGTATGACGTTCGGAAGTACTCTGGTCTAACCAGTTCTTTTTCTTTATTTTTGATAGCTTTGGGTATTGTGTTGATTCAGCTTATAATAACAGTAGAATGGTTAATTATCATTCATCCAACAGCATCAAAACTTTCTAATAGTTGGCTTCATGACTGGTGGTTTTGTGATCCGGTTGAATCTTATGATTATTCCCTAGTTTTATCTATGTTCTTTGTGATATTTTTAGTTGTATTGACAGCTATATTTTCTGGGATGGCATGGGACAGTAAGAGTAACTATTATGAATCACGTTGGATATGTGTAGGCTGTATCTGTACTGCAGGGTGTTTTCTTGTGTGGATGGTAGTATCGACTAATGCTGGACCCTCGTACAGAGACCCTGCAGTGGCGTATGGAAATTTCTTCAATGCAACAGCCTTGTTAATTTGTTTGCCAATCAGAAAATTAGCGTTCCTGATTCATTTCAAAAGACAAGATGACAAAAGTGAGATGGTGGAAGATGACACCTATGCTAACATGGATCATAGTATGTATTTAACTCTTTAGGTTATTAACTCCAAACATTAAAAACTCGAACAATCACCATTTCAGATTTTGTTTTATATCGGGGAATCATTTTTCAAAAACATACAGCCAAAGGTCCTTTTTAGCGAAAATCTATCATATAGAAAATGAGATGTGGTATGATGGTCTATGAAAGAGCCATCCTAAACAGTTAAATAACAGACATCTACAGTTTACCTAAACATGCCGAAGGCCTTGAAAAATGGACACATATCCACACACTAATGCAGTTAAAAAGCCAAAAATATAATGTTATGTTATTTTAAATTAACATGTTTCGAAGATACCAAAGGGGCAGACAGAAATCATTAAGTCCGAAGACAGACAAGACCATTACCAACAAAATAAAACGAAAGACAAACATAGAAACCACAACACTACACTGAAAACTAAAGCTGGAATAAAACGAACCCTACAAAAACCAGGGTGAGTTCAGGTGTTCCGGAAGGGTAAGCAACTCCTGCTCCACTAGTTGCACCCGTCGTGTTACTCAGTAGTTAAAGCCGGTGTAAAGTCACAATCGATGTTAGTCACAACCGGTATAGTTAAAAAAATTTTTATTGATATCTTTATAAAAAAGGTGACCAATCAATGTAAAATTGAAATATCTTGCTTTGACAACTACCAACGGATGCTCGAACTTGTGATGACATTAATTCTTTTAATTTAGATTTTTTTATTGTGTTCTTTCGGAAATAGCTCCGCAGTTACTATACAAATGCCATAATAGCTCCCCAGTAATCATTTTAAAAAATTAACTTTCCCTAAACTTTGTTGTGTATATTAAGAACTGTTTATTGGAATTTATTGTGACGGCATGTTTTAGCGGCAATTTTTTTCTTCTTCAAAGTGATTGAACAGCGTCGTCATTGCCAAAATTTAGATATAATATCAAGCAACGTTTAACATAAATTTTCTGCATTTGCTTAAAGTCTAAAGCAACAATACGGAAAGGCCTAAAAATGCACTTAGTAGATGCCGTTGGATATGTCTTCCCATTCCGATTTGTTAAGATTTGAGTGCTTTTTGCATTCTGGTACGAATGCTACTGATTAAAGGTTACTCCTTGAAATCCCATACCTAAATTTTCAATATTAATTCAACATTTGAATTTATTTTATTTTAAAACAGCCGAACGAATCAAACATTACCGTAAAACAAAATGTTTCAAGAAAACCAGGTCTTTATCGTTATTCCGGTCCCGTTTGATGTTTTCTTCGTCTTAATTTTTTTTGTTGGGGGGGGGTCCCACACAAATATTTTGACACTGGTTCCGATTGCCTGAGGATACATTGGATATTCTGTTTTTTTATTTTACGATATAAGTATATACGATGGGTGCCACTTATGGAGCAGGAGTTGCCTACCCTTACGGAGCACCCGAACTCATCCTGGTACTTGTAGGGTTGGTGTTACTCCAGCTTTAGTTTTCGGTGTAGTGTTTTGTGTTCTGTTTGTCTTTCGTTTCATTTTGTTGGCCATGGTCTTGTTTGTGTTCCGACTTAACGATTTCCGTCTGCCCCTTTTGTATCTTCGAATTCCTTTTGGAGAAAAAAAAATATTGCTGAATGCATATAAAATAAAATTTTATTGCGTTCATGCCATTTTTAATAGATAATGTCGTATAACATTGTCGTGTTATAAATAGTGTCACATTTTGTATTTTGGGGCCTTTTCAGCTTCCGTTATGATATATATTCCGGTTTATCATTAAATACCGTAATGAGACCTTTAGTCCTTAAGAAGTTTAATTTTGACTGTCATTAGATTGATTGCTGTCTCTTGGGCACTCATATTTGATAATTAATCTGTACCTAATCAATTGGTAAGAACTCTGTTAGGAATGACCAGTATTTTATTTTGACGGCCCATTTTAACTTTTATATAACATAATAATATCTTGAATATGTTTCAGGCGATGAGGTGATCTACTCGAATGTGGTGTTAGATGATTTCTTCAGACCTTTAGATATAAAATCTCAACAAGCAGATCATGGTTTCTGAAGACAGGACAGCTTGGCGCATTTAGATTTATAAACACAAAACCCACAGAATTTAAATCTTGCTATTATTTTTAAATGTCCCTGCAACCATAAGTTATGGTTATATTGTTTTGTCTCTGTTCGTCCGTCTTATTTGCGACAGGTAGTTTTTCCGAATTCAATTGATTCAGCTGCCGATCTGACTGACATTGCAACTATCATTCCGACCAAGTTTAAGACAATCCTTATAGGCGATGTGAGATTTTATAATCACTCTGCGTCCATCTGCTTATAACATTACATTTTTTTCTTCGAAAACTGCTCTGATTAGCACAAAACTTGCCAGGTTTCTTTACCACAATCAATAGTTTGTCGATTTTAATGAAACATGACTACCAGAGCCAATAATGTTTTTTGACTGCATTAAACTTTGAAATCATGTCAGAAACCATTGAGAAGATTGCATGGTAAAATTGTTAGAATGATTAGTGGATTGCAACACCATATTTGTGAATCTAATGGCTTCCATGATACGTTACTTTAACATTTAACTATTAGGGATATTGAGACCATTTGATCTGTCATAACTTTGGCAATTTGAAGTACACTTGGAATCTCACACATCATTTTAAACTTTTTTGTCCATTGATTTTTAAAAATTGCTGGAAGAGCCCAAAACATGTTTTGATTGGCTGACATCCAGTGTAGAATACTACTGTTAGAGACCAAAACCGCATAGCCCAAAGAGAAAAAACAAATTTGGAACAAACTAAAGATAAAACGAAAATAAAAGAACTCCTTTGCAAAACAGGAGTGGGATCACGTACTCTAGAAGAGTTAGCGTTCACTGCCCAGTGGGCAACACCCGTCGTGGCGTGCTTAATGTCAAAATCGGTGTCAAATCAGGATTTCAAAATCAGGAGTGTCAATTAAAGATGGTAATGGATATCTTCCAACTGTCTTGAATACAAATCCGTTCCTATACCGGTTGTGACTAACATCGATGGTGACTATACACCGGCTTTGACTATTGAGTAACACGACGGGTGCCACTAGTGGAGCAGGAGTTGCTTACCCTTCCACAGCATCTGAACTCACCCCAGCTTTTATTTTTAATGAGGTTCGTGTTACTCCTGCCTTAGTTCTCCATGTTGTCTTTGTAATATTTTATTTAAGTATTGTAAAGTGAAAGTCATTGTATTGTTTATCCTCTGGTGAAAAAGGTAGTAAGTCTATCATTCATGTGTACTGAAACATATCACATTCGGTTATGTATTAGGATTAGAGAATTTATATATACCGATTGTTAATAAAATTGGTAGTGTTTTAGGGTAAGACGAGAAACATAAACCAATCAGCTAATAATTGCACTACCCAAAAACAAATGAAATATCACCGGTTTTTTTTCTACAATGA